>BMAV01006482.1:0-70602 GCA_019973955.1 Trichonephila inaurata madagascariensis
AAATCAAGAAAATGACAGAAGGGAAAATGAAAAATTTATTCATATCTTTTTAAAAAAATTTTTTTTATCATATAAAAAAGGCAATGAGAAAAAAATTTTTTCCCCATTATTGTTTTAGTGTTAAAAACTAGATGACTTTAACAAAACTGTTTGCTGTTTTTTGAACCGGGTCGATTTATAAATTTTTTGGAAACGTTAAATAGTTATTTAAATATTAACGAAAGAACAATTTTTTAAACCCAAATTTAAAAAAATTTAAAAAAAAAAAAACAGAAATTTTTATTCTTTTTTATACCCTATAAGAACACCTGCTTTTCCCTTACAACAAAAGAATTTGTATTAAAATTTTTGATAGATTTTACCAAATTTTTAAAAAAAACATGGTAACAAAAAATTGGGCCAAAATTTTTTGTATTTTTTTTTTTTAAAAATCTTAATTAGTTTATAAATGGCTTAAAATCAATATATAGTATAAAAAAAAGTATTCAATGGGGTACCGCTAACCTTCAAAAGCAAATCGCTGTAAAACTTTGGTATAAAGAGTAAAGTAGCCCAATTTATCCAGAAAAAGGGTTCCTTTTTCCCTGAATCGATCCCCAAAGGGCGTTGGGAGGGCTTAAGGAGCTTTAAAGAGAAAATTTGTTTTAACTAAAGACCTACGGATTTTAAAATTTTGGGAATCTTTTCCCTTTCAGGGGGATTTGAACAAAATGTTTTTTTGGAAAAAATTGCCCCCCTTAGAGGGTTGGGGGGGATTTTTAAAATTTTTTTTTTGAAAAATAAAACTTAAATTTTTTACTTTTTCGGTTTTCAGGATAGAGGTCCACAAGGAGGTTTTTTAAAAAAAAAATTACCCAAAGGGGAATGGGGGTTGGGCGTTAGATAAAAGAATCTACGACGAATCTATAAATTTTCCCAAAAAATTATGAAAAAAATATTTGTTTAAGAAATTTCCCCGAAATGTCCTAAATAAAAAAAACTTTAAAAAAAAATAGTTTAAAAAATAAAAAAAGCTGATCTGAAGAATTAGACATTAAAGATACCCTTTTTTTCAATGAACTGCCCAAAAGACGGGGATTCTGGGCGTTAAGTTAAAATGATATTCAATTCTGCGGGAGAATGAAAGGAATTTTTTAGTTTATTCTTTATTTTTAAAAGCAATATTACAAAACCCAACTCCCCAAATTTTTTAAATGAATTAAAAAAAAAAAGTACACATTTCAATATACCCATTTTTCCCCTTAAATTAATTTGCTAATAAAAATATTTCAATATACCTAACTGTTGACTTCTTTAAATGAATTAAAAAACATTTTAAAGAGAACTAAGATTAAATTATCCTATTAAAAAAACACCTGAAATTCATTATATTTGATTGTAAAGTGTATTTATTATAAAAGGAGTTTTAAAAAAAATTTAAAATTTTTCAAAATATTATTTTTTTTTATAAATCTTAGAATTTTAAAGTTTTTATATTTATGTATTATAAATAAATACACGTATTTATTGAATTAAAATGATACATAATTTGTGCATTCGTAACTTTTCCCAAAACAGAAGTATCAAAAAATAGATAAGAACAATTCAGTTAGGTGAACAGATCTGTCTTGTAAAAAGAACGGGAAAAGATGTGTTCAATTGAAAAGTAGTTTTCCCTTGTTCAATAATGAATCCTTTCTCAGTTAAAAAGTATATATACATACACTTCTATAGACTGGTGTATGTATTCTAGCCATTATTTCTAAATTTTGAGCATTTAAAATAAACTGCATTATCTATTACGGCAACAAGAAAAATAAGTTTTTTATAATTTCTTCCAAAAAAATACGCATACAAGATTGAAAATGATTAAGGAAAGACATACAATGAGAGATGAAATAAAAAAGGGGGAATCATAGTTTTTTAACTTGTTTTAAAAAAATTCAAGCAAAATCGTTACTTGAATTATTTTACAAAGTAATAGCTTTTAATACCTGAACTGTATTGATTTAAGACACGAGGTACTAATTTGAAAAGATAATGCTAAAAAGCAACTTAAATAAAAGTTTACCTTCTTACAACAAATGTAAATTTATAACCACTCAAGAAAATGCATAAAAAATATTTTGATATTAAATAACATTAATTTTTTTTTCCTTTTCAAGACTCCGCTAGCAGCCTCTAAAGGGCGAGAGGGTGCACGTACCATGACGGAATGGGAGATGTACATCGAAAGTATATACTCCTGGCAGGGTCAAATTCTAGGTCTGAAGGCCATTCCATTAAGTGCCCAGCTAAAGTTACTATTCAATTAGGCTAAGTCAGTCTCCTTCCTTTGGTGCCCCAGGTTCTTGGATCAATTGAAGCTGCTCATTTCCCATTACTATGAAACCAAATCCCAATTCGAGCTTCAATACTGGATCGCACGTAGCGCAGGTAAATCAGGATCCCATGGGAGGTTTAGTTAGAGGGTTTCTCACCACAAGTGAATTATAGTCTCTTCATAAATGCAATGCTATTTTTTTACAAAAGAGATCAATAAGAATAAAATATAAAAGTACGTTGTCTGATTAGATATAGATCACACAGGGTTCAGTCCTAAGCCCGATAATGTTCTCATTATATGTTTCTGGTCTTGAGGAGGTAATCAATAAATATATAGTAGTGTTGGTAACTTTTCAGATGATATCGTCATTTAGTATTCGGATTCTAACATAGAAAGATAGAGACTAACCTTAACTCTGCACTTTCTGGCCTGTACCTTTGCTGAACAGCAAAAATGATTTTGAATACCTCAAAAATCAAAAGTTACCTTTTTTCAACACCACACAGACATCTCTATAACTATCAACCAACTGTTTTATGAATGGAAGCCACTACATTACACAAAAATGCCAAATACTTGGGTTACATTCTGACCAGGAGGATATTGAGTAACAGACATATAGAGGATCAAGGCCAAATACAGAAGAAGACGTAGCATTCTCAAATTTATTTCCGGACGTGACTGGGGCGCAAACGTTATTACTCTGAGAACCACCTACATCTTTCCAGTTTATTTTTATGCTTCTGATGTTAACTTGAATAAACTTGAACGAGTACAACAAAGTGTCGCAAGAAAAATTATTGGCCTTCGTAATAGCTATCCCTAATAATATTGCTTTGTATGAGAGTGATTTACCACCCCTTTGTATGAGAAGAAGTTACAGCCTGGTAAAATATTACAATAAATTATCTAGCTACAATAACCATCCCAGAACTCTGTACTGCCTATCTCAGTTCTCAGCTCAATAACATACAATTAAAGAAGCATAGCCTTTTTTCTTTGACATTTGATTTAGGCCTGTTTTCTGGTAATGTTGAACCTCACTCCTTAAAACCCTTTTCCCATTTATAGTTCGACTCTGATTGAATACATTTTCAGACTGAGTTATTGACCAGGGTATGTAAAAGACCTGATATATTAGAATTTTATTAGACAGATTGCTCTAGAGACAATTCATGGCATCTCTCACTCGTCATTAAAAATCTATACTGATGCAGCAAGGGGGCGGTGGTATTTCTGGAAGCGGCGTGCTCATTGAGACATTGCCCTGATGGTACATACATTTGACATCAAGATTAGGAATATTAACTACTGTTCTGTTTTTAGGTCTGAACTTAATGCAATACATAAGGTATTTAAAAGTGTTGACACGTTTGACCTTGTCTTTCAGGACATTTGGATTTTAACTGACAGTCGTGCTTATATACAGCACCTTTCTCAATGAACAACTGTTGAGGATAAGGACAAGCCTGAATATTCTGGATGTTGTGGTTCGATCTCTTCTATACACAGTATTTACTTCAATGGGTCCCCTCCTTATTGGATTGAATGGTAACTCGATAGCCGATAGTTTAGCCAAGTTTTCCACTGCTGACGCCTTGCGAGGTGACGTATGTCTAACTTTTGCTGAACTCTCCTCTATTAAAAGGATGGAAATGAATGCACTTTGGGGAGGGCCCCCTACTCACCTTTGGTATATTTTGGGAGAAAACCTCGATGGTGTCACCAAATTAATATCCCTAGGGATCAGCAGAAGGCTATATCGCGCTTTTATAGTGGCCACATCAAGTCTCTTACTTTTGAACAGGACCGGAAAGTCTTTCCAGAGTGTCATAGATGCCAGGCTCTGATCAGGTCTCTCCGAGTCATATTCTTAATTGCTTAAGTTTTACTTTTGACGAGGTTTTAAGAAATCCCATTTTATTTCTGGATTTTAGATTCTGAGTTTAGTGAGATGGTGTAGCTGAGCTACACCATCTGGGAAAAGAAACAACAACAACAAATTTTTATTTTTAATTAAGGTATCTTCATATTTTTTTTAATTCTATTTATAAAAACAGCTGATTTCAATTCAAAAGTGTATACAAAGAATATTTTCATAACTTGTACAAGTAGTTCTTTAAAGACTGTCTTCCAGAAAAATTTTCTTAAAATTATCTGAGCACTTTTTAAATATAACTAATATTACTCTTTATTTTTATGTGGTTATAACATCCATAATATTTTCCTCATGGTAATTCCTTAACTGAGAGAATGCGAGGATTATTCTGTCTATTTCCTTGAATTACGTCTCAAGAGATTGGATGTAAAAAAATAGCTATTCTATTGATATTTATATTATATTAATAAATTAGCTTTTCTATTCGAATGTTCTCTGTGTTACGATTTACTCTAGAATGTATCGCATTATATAAATATATTTCTTTTAATAGTCACTGTATTTATTTATTTTCTTGTAAAATTCATTCTACTTTCTTTCAATATAATAATATATATATAATAGCAATAATAAAGACATTTAAAAATGCATAATATAACACCCACCTGCCGGCTATAATTCTGCGATGAAGATATTTTAAAATATCAGCTAATTTTTCTTTAAATTTTTCTGACGATAAGTAAATATTTTAAAAATATTCAAAATTCATATACATGAGCATTTGCAGGATTAAGTATATTTAAAATACTTAAGTGTCATAATTTTAGGAAAACATGTATGTAAGGTACAATTTCAAAGAGTAACATTTAAAATTTATGGAAATAATCTATTATTCAATTTCAATGAAGTAAAATACTTCTTTGTTTCAATTTTTTAAAATTTCAGTCCTAACTTCTTAATTGCTTTGAAACTTGTATGGTATAATTCAACAATTATACGTTTAGCGTGTTAAAAATTAGCTAGTTACAATGATCTCGAAGGGAGTGTTAAGTACATATATACTATTGGAAACTTAGATACTTTTTTCGTTAGAATGAAAATTATGAATGCACATATTTTCCCAATTTTTTTCTTGATAAGAATATCAAATATATATTTATTTATTTATTCAGCATGATACGTTTTTAAAGATATGCAATCACAATATATAAAAATTTAAATACATCAAAAAAATCTCATTTAAAAGAAAAATATTAAAAAATTTAAAATATTTGCTATTAAATAAGTTAAAAAGAAACATCGGTTATTTTACTCACTTACATATAATTTTAGATATTAGTTGTGTTGACGTTTAAATTGAACCGGCCCCAACGAAGCCATATGTCTACAATTATTTTTGCTTGTATTTGATTCTAAATTTAAAAAATTACGCCTCGCAGCATATAGAAAATTTCATTGATTTACTTTATTTTTTCCAGTTACTCTAAATATTTTAACTATTTTTTTTAGTTCACCGAATGTGCGTTTCTGTGTTAGGGCATATATATAGTAAATATTGTAAGAATATTTTTAAAAAGTAGAAAATCTTAAAAATCCAGAGTAAACTTCCTTTTTACACTTAATGTGATTTACTTCAGTTAAAATCAATATTTCATATTTTATACTCAAATAAATTGCAGAATTTCAAATGATTGATATTATTCTCGGATGCTCTCGATGAAGTGTCGTTTATAGCTTAAAGAAATTTTTGCATTCCTGTTGAAAGGCGAGAAATTATCTCGAATCTGACTTTGGTCAAGATTATTCGGTAAATCAAAGTGTTCCTGAAAACTAGAATTAAAAATTATAAATAATAATAACTAAAGAAGTATAATAATAATAATAATTATAAAGAATAATAGTTAATTAACATTGTCCGTTTCTAATTATTTATGGTATTTTTACTGATTATTTTATATAAATATTAAGCTTTAATGTTTCATTAATCATTTTATTTGAACGGATTTTGAACACAGTATAAGATTTGGATCTTTAGATATTTTGATAAAACGAAGCCTCTTGTATACAATTTTAAGAGTTTTTATTGATAAGAACTCAACATATTGATAATTACTGCCGCAAAAAGATTATACATTTTTAGTTTTTAGTTGTTTTGGCCCAAATCGATTAGGAGTGAAAGCTGAATTGTGGAATGCTGTAGGAACAAAAAAAAAATGTTTACTCATCATTCCCTTTGGTTGATATTTTCTGCAATAGGTTTCCCTGGAATGTATTCAGCAGATCCGTTCTTATCTGAGACAAAAAAGAACATTTGAAGTTATGTATGAAATATCATATGAAAAAACTGCTTGTAATAAAATTTTGAATAGACCTTAGAAAAAGCAGTCTTTATAGTTCGGAACCTATGAGGATAAACTTGATTTCTATTTATCAGCTGGTGCGTGAATGATTTCAAAAATCGGAATCATCAGGTGTAGTAAGTTAAGCATCTCTGGGCGAATAATTTAAAGGTGCCGGTCTTGATTTATATTCACTTGGTGCTTCTAAGTCAGATTCATTTCGTCTTCGACACACTTAAATGTGTCAGATTGAAATTATATTCACTCTATTCTTAAATTTTGATTCATTTCATCTTTTGGTGTGTAATTTGTCTTTGGAAAGGGGGGACATAATCCTCCAACATTTTTTTATATTAATCCATATCGAATGACTGATATTTATTGTAGAAAAAATCTTACAGTATATGCTTTGTCTTCGTATTAACAAGAACAGTTGACTCTCCCTCTCCTTTAAGAGGAAGATATTGTATGGAGTTGCCTTGATGTAAATCAACTGCTTTGCCTTCCAGTAATTGATTTTGAAATACATCTTTCTGTTCTGTCTTTTTTCTCTGAATTATTACATAAAATTAACAAATTTGTCGAGTAGTGTAGAGATGGACTAAAAATTGTATCACATGTCAAATGAGGCACGCCTGTAACGGTTTGCCGCCCCCTGGATTAAAGTAATTCGTATTTAGCAAAAGATTGTTGTAAAATTAATTTGACACTCAACAACAGTAATATTAGCTTACAATAAACAAAAGATTACGTAAAATCAATTTATTCATTTTAATTTTCCGTACATATCCACATGTGCTTAATTATCTAAATTATTAATAAATTTCATTAATACGTTTAATGTATTCAGTAAATTTCACTTATATGCTTGAATTCAATGAGTTAAAGCTGAAAACACAATGCATGGAGAAGCTTAATTTATTGTTGCTTGTATTTTTTAAATATTTTGTAAAAATATACTCCTTTGTGTAGATGACAGGAGAGCAGAACTCTGACATGCTGTAAGCTCTAATGGTGATTATCAGAGAGAGTGTCAGTTGCTTTGCTATTGTCCAAAAATTAAAAAAGGATTTGAAAATAAAAAATGTTATGTTTAAAAAATTCTAGAAAATTACAAAAATGATACAGTGAGTAAAAATACATATAAGAATAGCCTATAAAAGTCGGAAAAGCTAAAAAGCAGCTTAGAAGGGGTGATCTAGATGGTGCGAGTAATGAGACCTTGCCAATTCTATTGCAGCAAATTGAAGCTAAGATGGAAAAAAAAGTAAGAATATCGAGTACTAGAAAACTGGCGATCTGATTGATTGTTAAAAACAGTCACAAAAATTTACTTTTCTTAGATCGACACAGAGCCGACCATTTAGTGATCAGCGCGGGTTGTGACTAAGTTAGAACTCTGTTAAGAGTTTATAAGAAAAATTATGAAATTTTTTCAAATATAAAACATTCAAGAACAAAAATATGTGAGAATTAAGATAAGCAAGGATCCATTAAAAAATACCATGGTCTGATAAAAGTTGAATAGGGGGTATTCTTTTCAATACCATGGCTGTACAAATTTTAGAGTTATCAACTTTATCGAAGAATAATTTTGAGATGTTTCTGATAATTTGCTTATTAGTAGCAAATTTATTCGCTGTTCTAAAATCTTTATTCCTCGTGAACCAGCGAGCAATTCAAATTTTTCCTAGTTATAATATTTTGAAAGGTATCTAGGAGTGAGTGAATATTTGCGTCACACTATTTAGCTACTCGAGGGGTTTTGTCGACGGACCTTGTCATTTTGATCCATTGTCAAGTGACAAGACTGACAATTGAGATAGAAAACCCCTCTCCCAGTTTCCACACTACACCAATGGGGAGGTATCTGGGAGATTCATATAAGATTTTGTTGCTTGTCTCCGGATGAGGGAATCATGTGTCAGTGCTAGACTGGGGATCTGCATATAAATAAGCATCGTGCTTTCCCTACTTAAGGCTACACAGTATCCTACAAATTTAAATTATATCAATTTTTTTTTCAAATTTTATATCCACGAACAAATTAGTTTTTAAGTTATTTGATGTTACCTGACCTTAGGTTTTGGTTTCGGTTTCATCTTGAAGTATTTTTCCAATTTTAAACAAAATTAATTCAAAATATTTTTGAGTATAAACCATTCTTTCAGTGTGAAAAATAATTAGTAAAACCCAATAAGGGAACATACTTCCAAATCCATACAAACTTTTGATTGCAATAATCTAAGAAACATAAATCAATTAAAATGACTAGAAAATTATAAAAATGGGGCATTTTATAAGAGTTTGAAAAAAATTTAAAAATTGTTAATTTTTTTAAAGTTGTAAAATAATGGAAGATAAATTGACTTTCAAAAATAACTTAATAATATTATATGAATATAAAATACGAATTATTTTTACTGTTATTACATATTTACCTTATCTTAATATACCTTAATATAGATGTTCTAGAAATAAAGCGACATAATCTAATACATGTAATGCATAGATCGACACCTTACAGAAATGTTGACAAACTACACAAAAAATGATGTATTTAAGAATATCTGTTGTAATAGATCTATTAACAAGAAAAGCAGGGATAAAACTGAATTTTTAAATGCAAAGATCTGTTAGACAAATAATTTTAAAAAACATTAAATCCGAAAATTTCTCAGCTCAAAAAACCAAAATAATGTCATCCTCTACACCAAAACATAAGAGAGTATACAACTCTTACATAATTCAGATAGTAAGAGTTGATATTGTAGGTCCTATTCATTTGAAAGATAATGAGAAAGGCTTAATCTTGCATTCTTTACCACTGCTATATACCGTGAAGAACATTTAGAACTTTCCCTTCATTATGTTTAGTGGCTACTGACCCATAGGGAATGGGTTCGAATTCTGGATAAGGCATGGACATTTGTAAATGTCCAGTGTCTGTGCGGCATGGGGGCACACTCTAAATATTGGGCCAGCCGCAAATTCACTCAAGACATGGGTGGAAGGAGAGAGACAGGTGGGAATTCCTGAATATCTCTAGGGTGTTCATCCATAAAATCGATATTTAACCGAAACGTACCCTTCCCCAAAAAAATTTTTTGGGGGTGATCAAACCTGGGGCCCAACGACCTACGTAAAAAAAGCCTCTTGTCTCAAAAAAAATTCGTGCCCTTCGATCTAGGGCCCGCCTTTCCCAAATTGGCATAAAGAAACAAAAATTTAGAATTTATTCGTCTTTTTTTATTGTAAAATTTTTTAAAAAATTTGGATGGTTTTTTTGGAAGAAGACTTCCCCCCCGCATCAATTGTAATAGAAAAAAAGAATAAATTTTTGCCCAAAATTAAAAAAAGGTATTGTATTGACAAAGAATTTGTAACACCCAAAATCCCATTTTAAAAAAATATAAAAAAACAAAACCTTTCAAATTACGGTGGGATTTTTTTAAACCACTAAAAATTTGGCATTTGTATTAATTTTTCCTAAAAATTCTCAAAACAAAAAACCCCAAAAAAATGTTTAAAAAATTTTTTTAATAATTGAACATTTTATAAAAATAATTTAAAAATCTTAAAAAAAATTCTTAATTTCTTAAATTTTGGGGAACAATGGCTTTTTTCAAACTGATTTTTTATTTTTAGAATAAAATTTAAGTAATATAATCTGAAAGTAAATCGTCAACTACTTTTACTATTACGGCCTCCATAAAAAAATTTAAAAAAAAACACTTTTAACCCTTTAAAAAATTAAAAACCCATCCCGAAAACAATGGCCCCCTCAGATTTTTTAAAAATTATATGAACAATTAATTTCGTACAATATCTCAGATCAGTAAGCACTCTCATTGCAGATATATATAAAAATATAAAGTTTTTGTTTTTGAAATAATTTAAATATTTTAAATTCAATTAAAATAATATCTTTATTGAAAACATAAGATGCATTCATAATATGTAACTCATTTAAGACATAAGTATATTCCTGAAATATATTCCATTTACTTAATAACACGGGGAAAAAAAATTTAAATTTTGGGAAAAATTTTTTTTTAACGTTATTGAACGTAAAAAAAAGGAAAAAAATAAAGGGTTTTTTTTGGGAATTCATTAAAAAAGATTATTTCATTTTTAAAATTTTTTTTTTTGTATCAAAAAAAGTTATAGAAATAAGCACTGTTTTAATTTTCAAAAGTTTTTCAAAAATTTTTGTAAAATTTATAATGTTATAACATTTCTTCACCCCAAAATACTTTTATATAAAAAACCAAAATTTTTCATAACACTTTCCCTTTTATATTAGAATAGAATATTAAATAAAAGGGTTTAAAAATTGAAATGGACTTCACAATTGGTACTCAAAAAAAAAAAACTGAAATTTAAAAAAACAAAAGTTTTTTCATTAATGTATTCAATTTTATTTTTTTATAGGATTCACGGTTATTTTTCAAAGACTTTTTAAAAATAATAAAAAAAAAAGTCAAAAAATTTTAAAAAGAAAAAAATTATTTAGGGCTTCTTCGAAAAATTACTTTTTTTTTATGTAAAAAAACAATGGAAAAAATTCATACCATTATTGGCGTTGGGGGTTAACTAACTATAGCAGTTGCTTCTCCCAAAAATTTTAATACTGGCGGCCCCTTTTAAATCCAATTTTTTTTCGCGCCCCCCCTTTTCTTTTTACTGAATGCAATTAATGTTTTTGACGCTAAAACTACATTTCACGATCTTAATTTTAAAAAGTACAAATTAAAAATAGGTATTTAATTTTTTTATGTTACTTTTAAAAAAAAAATTTAAACAATAGGATAATTATGATGTTATTTTTCCTTTCTCTAATTTTAAATTGGAACTTTTTTCCCAAAAAGCGGCGGCTGCTTAGAAGACAAACTATAGATATCAGCTAAATATGAAAAAAAACTCAGAGGGTCAATTTCTAAAAAACTTTGCTCTGCAAGATAAAATGGGAAATCCTTTTAAAACTTTTTTAAACTTGTTCTTAATTCAGTTTAATAAGATAAGTATTAAATTTTTATATATGTTACTTTTTAAATAAAATAAATTTTAAGTAAAAATTTCTTTTAAAATAACAGGTTATAATTTGTTATTTTTCTTTGTCCCTTTTTAAAAATTTAAACGAAATTTAGAAATAATATTTAATTAAAAGATTTATTTCTTTTCAAAGGGCCCTTTTTAAAGTACAAAAGTTTATTTAAAAATTGGCCCCAATCCCCCGTTGCTCTTTTCCCTATCCATTATATCCCGGCATTCTCGCGGGAAAGTTCCGGGGAGTCCGACAAACAACAGCGCGCCCAAAAAAATGTAAAAAAACTTTTACCTAAAAAAAAATTTTAAATAATCGGCCCAATGGGGGGGTACCGAATCTCTCTTGGGTACAATTTCATAATTCACGGTATTAAAATATTTTGGCAGTGGTTAAAACAAAAAAAAAAATATTTTTTAAATCACAGCGAGCATTCGACGATAAAACCATCAACAAATTGTTCACAGACGAGGGCAAAATTTTTGGGAATTTTCGAAATGGGTTGGGGGTCCATTTTTAAAATTCTTCAAAAAAGGACTCTCAACTGCCAAAAAGAGATCGTCATAGATTTCACATTCGGGGACGAAATTTAAAAGGGCAATTTTTGTAATAAATCACTCTTTGAATTCTGGATAGAGGTGGATGCTGAATTTTCTGCACTGAAAACAAAAGCATTTCGTATACTATTACCATTTTTAACATCATACCTTTGTTAATCCGGATTTTCTGCAATGGCTACTTTGAAGACAAAATATAGATCTGAGCTAAATATCAAAAAATAACTCTGAGTGTCAATTTCTAATGTTTAGCCTTCCTTTGAAAAACTTTGCTCTGCAAGACAAGCCCATGGAAGCCACTGATAATTATTAAACTTGTTCTTATACTGGCTGAAGTACCCACTCTTATATATAACATGAGTTTATTTTTTAAAAAAATGATAATACATTATTCTTGATATAATAGCTTAATTGTAAGGAGAGTAAAACCAAAGCATGACAATGTATACAAAAATGTAAAATGATTTATTGAAATGAATACTCATATTATAAACGGTTTTGAATGAACTGTAATTTTAAGCCTCGCAGAATTAGCATTTAGAATAAATGTTAAGTAATAAAAAAAGAATATAAAATTCTAATGAATAACAATTGTTTTATTTTTTAATATTTAAAGCGAAAGCCCGGGATCAGGTGTGCACTCGATACTAACGTTAATGGTCGCGGGGAGTGATGCACCCCAATTCTTTTTTTTATAATTATTTTCAATATACAAGATAAAAATCACAATTTTAGTGAATAATTTAACTAAGAGAAAATATACTTACCTATTTCAAGGATTTTTCTATTTGTCTTTCATAATTTGAGAAAATATCCAATAAAACTGAACTAAATTGTTCCAAATGTGCGTGACCTTAATAAAGGACACAAATCACAGACACATTTTGCTAGCATTACAGGAAAGTTATTTGCAAGCAAAACTGTCACATTTTGTTCACGTTAAAGTAATTTTAATGTCCTTTGATGATCGACAAATATCCTGTTGAACTTTTTCTTGCTTGTGTCTTTTTGACAGGGTGAAGTGCATTTTGCGGTACACTTATGGCTTCATATTTTCTTGATAAAGTTCTTAATGTAGCTATTGAAAATTTTCCTTTTGTTTCATGTTTATTGCTTTTCTCAAGTTAACTTTCGCTAACATGATTAACATGCATTATTTCAGCAAGTGTTTCCCTTGTTTGATCAGCTTCAATTTCCTTTCAGAGAGATCACAGATGCCCAATTCTTTTTTTTATATTCTGCTCATTTACATTTATAAACCATAATCAGTCGTACAACATCACAATTAAAACCACTAAGTTATTCATAAGGGAAAATGCAGCATGTTCAAGAAAATATTTTTGAAAAATAGTGGTCGTGCTGGGAACTTGATCTAAACAAGAGTACCTTAAGATTCTAAAAAAACGTTTGCCACTCCCAAAAAGGGAGATATGTTATCAATTCATTTTAGCTCCCATTAAGAGTGTCACATTAGAGGATTCTCTATCAAGGTCATTGGTAACAAATAAACAGTTTTCCCACAGAATTAACGATTTTTGTATTATATGTTTCAGTATACTCATAAAAATAAAAATATTGGCCAATTAACCCTTCAAAGTGCTCAATATGCTTATCCATGTATCATAAAACTCTTTCACATTGTGAAAAAAAAAGCGCAACAGAATTATATAATTTACAACTTCCCTAAAAAAAGGGATGCAGGTAACCCTACCATAAGTTCGAAAGCCAGCAAAAGTAATATTTTAGATTAAAAGAAACGTAATAAAAAAATCTCTCATCGTAGGATTACAGCAAAGCAAACAAAATATTTTTTTTATTTATTTATAAGATCAAAGATAGCTAATGAGCGTTCAAAGTAGAATCTTTTATTTTTGATGACCTTTTTTCACCAGATGATATATATAAATCATACCAATGTAAATCTGTATTTTTTCATTATATCAGAAAGTATTTTTTTTTTCATTCCAGTAAATTGATTTTTTTAACCTTTTATTTTCGATATGCTCGCGCCCTCCTTGAAGGATTATCGCGCCCCCCAGGGGGGCGCGCCCCACAGTTTGAGAAACACTGAACTATAGCAAAATACACTGGTGTGCAAAACTTAAGCAACAGGTGGGTTTATTGCCATAACTTCATGAAAAATCATCTGAGAGACATGAAATTCTGAAATGAGGGAGAGTATTATGTACGTAAAGGATGACGAAAGCATCGGCGCTGAAAAAGGCATACGGTATGGAATCAAACAAAAACAAGCTTTATTGAACGCATAGTATCGTGACTCATGATTGTCTATCCAACAGGAAGAACAACAAGCAGATGTTCCTTAATCTGGTATATGCCCTCCCCTTACTACAATGGTTGCTTTGCACCGTCTCCACATACTCAGAACCAGCTGGTGCAACATTTCTTGAGGTAGGAGTTCCCATTTCTCAATCAAAATCTGTTTGAGTTGTTGGTTGTACTCCAGATGATGTGAGCGTGTGGCAATACGTCTCCCCAAAGCATCCCACACATGTTCGATGGGATTTAAATCTGGGGAGCACGCTGGCCAATCCATTCGAGTGATATCTTCACTTTCCAGCAGCTCCTCAACAGCAAGAGTGCGATGTGGCAGTGCATTGTCATCCATAAAGATGAAGTCTGGGCCAATGGCAACTCGGAAAAGATCACATGGGGAAGAAGTACCTCCTCACAATAGCGATCCCCGGTTACAGACCCTCTGTCGAAAATGGGAAGCTCAGTTCCGCCGTTCAGCATAATGCCAACCCAGACAAGAACTCCAGGACCACCGTAACGATGTCTTTCCTTGATGTTACTGGGATAAAACCGGGTCCCGATCTCTCTCCAAATCAAAACGCGTTGAGAATCACTTCTGGTACTGAACCGACTCTCATCCGTAAAGAGAACACGACTCCATTGATCAGTTGTCCAGTTTTGTGCTCTCTGTCTCACTGTAAGGGGTGGCTTCGTGGCCATCTTTCAACGGGAGGCAGCGTTCGGACGGCGGGTGAACAGGCCCCTTTGTGAAGGCGTCTGGCCACAGTAAACCGCTACACTTGTCGACCTATTGCTGTACAGAGTTTCTGAGCAATGGCGCTTGCTGACTGCTGTCGAACTTTTTTCACCTGCAGGATGATATATCGGTAATCTCCTGCAGTTGTCGTCCTCGGGCGGCCACACCAACCTTTCTAACAGCTGTACCTGTGGTTTGGAACGCTTTCCAAGCGCGCGCAACGACACTTTTGTTGATTCCCAACTCTGCAGCTACACTGGTGACAGTACGCCCCTCCTCCAGCTTTCCGATCATTCTTCACGTGTGAAGTCGTCCAGGTAATTTCTTCTAGCCATATTTCACGAACTGACTCACTGGCACTTGCAGAGAATATGGTGAATTGCGTCTCCGTCCTTCATTTCATTCTACTGTTGAGCAGCGCGCGCCGACATCACGCATTTTGCGTACGCTCACATCGCTTCTGACGTTTTGTTCCTGATATTTGCATATGCATGACGTTTCTACTGACTTACGTGTTCCCTCTACTGATCTTCAGACCTCCTTTCTGCAATTTCATGGCTATCTGCTAAATTTTTACATTGTTGCTGAAGTTTTGCACACCAGTGTATATTCGCAAATGTCGACCACTCTATCTGATTTTTTAATGAAAACTATTAGACAGTTATTTCAAATTGCCTCCAACGAAGATGAATCATTTTTTTCAATAAATAAAAAAAATGGCTTCAGTAGAAAGAAACGGTGGATTATTCTTTTTTCTTTCTTTTTTTTAATGTTCTTGTACAAACACCTGCTGTTCCAGAACATCTTTCGAGGCAAATTCAGTATTAAAATATCTTAGATATGAATTCAATTCAGAATATTCTTTTAAATATCTTATGGTACGATAAAACAATTAGAACCACAAATTTTATTTTGTTTATTTTGGTAAATAAATTTTATAAATGGCTTAAAATCAATCTATGTTATAAAAGAAAGGGCTCAATGTCATTACCGCTAAACTTCAAAAGCAAATCACAGTACCATCTAGGTTTTTTATAGGGCTTAGTAACCATCTATCCCCTATCCATACAGAAGGTTCCCGTTTTTACCTAAATCTAATCCCAAGGGGCGTTGCAAGGGCTTAAGAGGCATTAGATATAAATATTCCTGCTCTTGAACTATTAGACCTACGAACTAAAAATTTCGAAATCATGTTCCTTTCATGGATTAGAGGATTGCCACAAAAAGTGTTTTGCAAAAAATTCATCCCTAAGGGGCGTTGCAGGGGATTAGGTATCCGTCTACGTTCGGAACCATGATTTTAGAAAAAGTGCATAAATGTATAATTTGCATGATATTTAGTGTCACTTAGATTAGAATACATGTATAAAATTGTTTTAAGGACATTATGACAAAAAAAATTATTTAAATACTATGTTTTGGCAAAAAATTTACTTAGAATAACCTTTTTTCAAAATGTCCTACTTTTGTAAAAAATGCTTCTATTGTATTAATATTTTGCCTGTATATAGCTCATACCTCTGTACAGAGGCTCAACTATGACTTTTGAAAAATTCACATTATTTTCAGGGTTACAACCATTTGAAATAATTATCGGCGTATTTTTCTAAAATTACTTTTTCTGTTTTCGTAAAACATGGATAAACCGACTTCCAAGTTATGCATTTCAAAAATTCTAGTTGAGCCTCTGTACAGAGGTCTGAGCTGAATACAGGCAAAATATTATTATATAATAAAAGCATTTTTCACAAAAGAAGAATATTTTGAAAATGTGTCATTCTATGTTCATTTTTTGACAAAATATTGTACTTAAATAATTTTTTATTGTAATACTATTCTTAACCCAATTTTATATACATTTTCTAATCTAAGTGACGCTAAATATCATAAATATTATCCATTTACAAGCTGTTGCAAAATCATGGTTCCGAACGTAGTCGGATACCTTAAAGAGAGATAATTGATAAATATTCCTCTTTTTAATTTTAACACCTACGACCTTGTAATTTTGTAGACATGTTCCTTTCTAGGAATAGAGGTTCGCTAAAAGAAGGATTTGTGAAAAAATTACCTCAAAGGGGAAGTTACGGGATCGTAAGTGGCGTTAGATAAACATTCCCGTTTTTGAACTTTTCGAACGACATACTTGAAATTTTATAGGCTCGTTCCTTTCATAAAAACAGATCCGCTACAAATTGATTAACGAAAAGTGACATCCAAGGGGCGTTACAGATATTTCTATTTTTGAACTATTAGACCTACAGACTTCAAATTTTGTAGGCACGTTCTTTCAAGCAGTAGAGATCTACTCAACTTTCAACGGCTTTGTGAGGGCCTAAGGGGTGCTACAGATAAATATATTCTCTTTTTTAATATATCAGATCTACAGACTTGAAATTTAGCATACGCTTTCCTTTCATGAAGCAGAGATCCTTTAGAAAAGAGGAGGAGGTTGAAGCTTTTTTTTTTCTTTTCTAGACGAATCAATATCAAGTTAAAAAAGAAAAAGGAATAAATAAAGCATTTTCATTGCATAAAATGAAAAATAAAATCAGGTCAAAAAATAATTATATTACGTTCTTAAAAATTAAGAGGAAGGGGTAGGGGAGTCCGGGGCAAGATGACGAATGTCATAATTTTTGCGTTTTCTGCTAGGTAGCAAGATCAACCGAACACTAATGGCTCTCTTATTGGCCGTTCATTAAAAAATAGTATAGAGAAGCCTAAATCTACATTTTCGTGTTAGTTGTGAAGCTTTGATTGCTTACCGCTGCCCTGATATAACTTTTATGCATGTGTAAATAAGCTCTGCTACAGATACAGGCAAGATATATCATTTATCTTTCATATTTGTGAGTAACTTAGTTTAAATACTACATATTACCATGAATAAATATCAATTAATCGACTTTCTTAATGGAAACAGAAAATAATATTTTTAAATAGGCAGTCTGGGGCAAGATGACGAGCTCGTCATCTTGCCCCGTGTTTCGGAATTTATTAAACTAACTATGTTGTCTATTCTATTAAATCCTGTAACACTTATTTGTCTGTGTTTTTGTCCGTTCGACCTTGCGCTTCTATCTCTTCTGGGGCTAAGGGGTGCGTCGGATCGGGGAATGTGTCGTTCGAAAGGGGGCGAACAGAGGGTGACATTTTTGCCATCCGCTAACAATTTTATGGCAACTTATCCAGGAGAAACTATCATAGACAAAAATATTAGTGAGTGTTTGAGCACCGCTTACTTCAGAGCAGCCAGCTACAGTTGGAAATGCCGTTACAGGGTTTAAAAATGTGGAATTGAGACTCATAATCCTCTTGTGTTTAGCGAACATGACTTTGCTGCTTCAAACGCTACTGACCATGATGTTGTTGACGATGAAATTGAGAATAATAGTGCTAATCATCAGACCCTGGTAGTAGAAAACCAAAATATAAATCCTCCAGAAGAACCAGAACATATGGCAAATGCTGATTACGATGCTCTAAAGAAACCTGTTAGTTTTTTTTTAATTTCAAACCATTGCCAAAAGCAACACAATGTGAGAAAGAAGAAGCAAAAGCAAAAAAGTGAGCTCAAGCATTGTTACTGGCACACCCATCAAAGAAATGTTAGAACAAAGGGAAAAGTAGAAGGAAGAACAGGAAACTTAAAAAAAAACAGAAGAGAAGCCCGTGAATCTAAAAAGGGAGTAAAAAAACTCAAACTAAGTTCCTGTAGGCCTAAGTCTATAAAATCCAGGCCAAAAAGTCCAGTTGCATCAACTTCAAAGGATGGTGTTATAAGATGTCCTGCTTGTGAAGAGGAATATTGTGATCCTTCAACAGAAGAATGGATCCAGTGCTGTAAATGCCAAGTGTGGTGGCATGAGAAAAGTTCCAATTATGAAAATGGCATTTTTATTTCTGACTATTGTTACCTGCACAACTAAACACTTCAACATAACGTTACAATGCATTATGCTTAGTTTGATACTTTGTAAGATGTAAAAAAACCCAGTTATCATTTAAGACAATTTGTTAAGGTTCTGAAAAAATAAAATTATCCTTTGTTTTTTTTATTTGAAAAATTAAATTGTAATGTATTTAATACTGCAAAGGACTACTCTAACACTTCATGTAAAAATAATTTTCTTATCCTTAAAACCAAATTAATAAACAACAAAAACTCTTAACATCGTCATCTTGCCCCGGTCTCCCCTACTATTAATACAAAAAGGCTTTGATTTAATGGATTTTAAAAATTTTCAGCTTGTAACCTATGTGCAAGTATTACATAAAGCACATTTTGTACTCAAAATGCTACAAAAAGCTAAAAATATAATTTTTTGAAGAAATATTTAAAAAATTTTCAAGGAAATTTAAAATATTACTCCTACTACAATAATAGACTTACACATCCGAAATTTGATTTACTAGTACTTCAAACTATGCATAGCAAAAATTCGTATTTATAGTATATCGTATTCGTATATCAAACTGATATATATTATAGATATTCATAGAATACTTTTTTTCTGAAATCTTATTGAAAATTCATTGAAAAAATGTATTAACTCTAAGTTCAAATATTTTTTTTAAATAAGTTTTGCTTTAATTTAAAACTTATATCAACTTTTGTTACTCTTACTATTACCAATAGTTAGAAAAAATATTTGTCACACAATAGAAAAAGCCTTAAATTTTTAAATAAAGATAAAGTAGTTTTTTTTTTCTTTCTGGTATAATTTCAGTTGAATGAATGTCTTTGCCATTTTAATGTGAACGGAAAGGAACATAGAAGTTATAATAACAGGATTTTTTTTTATAATTTAGAACTTTCGAATTTTATGATATAGTAGAAAATTATATAAAGAATAATTTAGGGTAAAAAATTGTTTTTGGATTTTACCTATTACCAATTTAATCCTACTGTGTGTCCTTAAAATTATTTTTAAAAAGTTTTTTCAGAAAAATTGTGATTTATTGCAACGGTTACCATGTCACATTTGTAGAAGACAGAAATATTGGATATCAAAAGCTCGGATGACGATGATACACGTTTTTCCCCGAAAAATGCATGTCATTTAAAACAAAAAGTGTGTGAAAAATACTCGTCTGAGTAATAGCCCCAAAATGTCCTACTATGTTAAATTTTATAAAAATACGTTTTAAAATATAAAATCGGAAGTCTGCTGTGAAAAATTTCCTGTGATATGCACTGTGAAGCCAAAATATTAAGGAAATCCCTCATTTTAATGAACTCCTTCTGAATGACGTAAATTGCACTCTATTAAGTTAAAATAATGTTCAACTGCTGCTGGAGAAAGTAAGGAATTATACTTGTTCTTACTTTTGAAAGTGATGTGAAAGGATAATAATTTAAGCGGATTTGATACAAGACATATTGTAATGACCCAAAGACTCGGAAAGGGTACCTCCAAAACTTCACGCTTGGTAGGTTGCTTACGATTCTCAATTATAAGTACACATGCAAAGTTGATAAAGCACCCTAAACCCAACAGTAGACGCCAAGCTTAGGACATCCACGCATCATCAGGAAAAAAAATGGATGTCGAAGACTGTCTTGCGTCGTGAATAAAAATCAGTGCATAATAAGAGCTCAGCTGTTGGCCCAATTTAATGCACATCCAAATGCATGTTTCTCGGAACACTCAGTTCAGCGAACACTATTGGATATGGAACTGTACAGCACGCGTCCTACTCGTGCTCCTTTGATGACCAAGCGTCATTGTCAACTACATCTACAATGGGTTCGGAAACATAGAGTCTAGCCATGCATAAATGACAGTAGCCTCGTAAGATGAATAATGATTTCTCCATTCCACGTCGATGGTAGGGACGGGATACGTCGTTTTCCAGGAAAACAATTGTTTTCCCCCATCATACACAGGATGGTGTTAGCCATAGTATGCTTTGGGGGGCGTTCTCATGGCTGGCTTTGGGATCCTTAGTTTTGGTACGAAATAAAATGAAATTTTGGATTATTTATACATAAGTGCTGCTCAGTTTTGCACTTAAATGACGTCCATGTTCCGAACAGGAAAAGGAATCTTGTAGCAGGACAACGCCTTTTCTCCAAACTTTAGAAATACGTTGGACTGGTTAAATCTTTATAATAGTGAATTCCAATTAATGTCTTTGCCACCTAAATTTCAAGGTTTTAATCCAATAGAGTAAATTTGAGCTTTCATGAAAAACTCAAAAATCACCGTTCATCCAGTGATTTACCAAGAACTTATGACATCAAGGCAAAGGGCAATTGCAGCAGTTTTGCAGGCCAAAGATGTTTAAACACATTATTGAGTAGGTATTCCTAATGTATATCAGCATGCATTGACAGCAAAATCGTTTTTCAAGCAACTTAATGATAAGAAATTAGTAAATATTGTGAAATGATTAATGTAACTTTATTTAAACTATCCCCTTTAGAAAAGTTAATAATTCCCAAACCAGCTCAGTAAATGCATTGAAAAAATACAAATACTTTAAAAAATCTTACCAAAAAAAATCCCACTGCACGAATTATTATTAAATTTGTTGACTTATTGCATGGTTTTTCAATAGTAAGTTATATGTTTCCCATATAAGGAGAGGACCTGTTACTGTAAGTGTTCAAAGAATATTAACCCATGGTAGCTGCAGAATATCCTCCATTTTCAACCCTGTACAAAATTATATAAATAAAATAAGCCCTTGAGACTATAAAATATTGAGTGTCCAAAGGAAACGGCCATACTTTCAAAAATGAATATAGAAATAAACAAGAATTTTCGCTTACATTTTTCGGTGATCCGTGAAGAAAAAAATAAAGTTTCTTTTTAATGAAATATATATAAGATGGTACAATGTTAACGTTTTGCAACATTCTCGTTTCAAAATGGCTGCACCGTAAGAACAAACTCTAGTTGAAGCATGGCTTATCGAATTTAAATCTGCAACACACGTACAGCGTAAATTTCGGATAATCTACAAACGAAGTCCACCTCTTAAGATCTACAATTCAAAAGTGGCGTGAAAGATGTATGACGAAAAATATTGTTTTGTCTAAAACAAAATGTGGCCTCCCTAGCAGAAGCTGAGATGACGTTATTCGTATAGATTCGATATGCCGTATAGACTAATGGTGCAGATATGAAAAATAAAAAAAATATAAAAATACTTTGTTGAAGTTATACTTCTTTTGGGGCGTTAAAGAAATAGGATGAGGGTAAATTTTTACGATGCGGGCGCACACCGTCACGGATGCGAAAGCGCTTTGTCTAGAAATATACAGAACGGGACAGATCATTCCCACCTTCGAAATTCTCAAAAAGATATTTCTCTTCACTTCCCTGAAGAAGAGGACAGCCGGGTTTGAACCGGAGACCTCTCGATCTTCAGTCAAATGCCTAACCACTAAGCTATACACCCCTTGTCAGCGAACCTTTGCTTTGCGCTGATTTGTGACGTCACTACTAGCAGGGAAAGATCATCCTTCGCCTAAGGAGCTTTCCTGATACATTTGTTTGAACACTTTTTGTTATTAAACCAAACATACTTACATGAAATTAAAGAACATTAATAAATTAATCTTTAAATTTTGTTTCATATACATAAAACATAAGGCAATTTAAATGACGATTGCAAGTATATGATTATAGATGTATTTACTACGAACGCATTGCTATGAACATAAACACATTTATTACATTGTAGCAAATTATAAGACCCTTTTGTATTCGTATATTTATTTTTGAAGTTATACTTCTTTTTGGGGGTTAGGGAAAAAGGATGAGAGTAAATTTTTACGATGCGTGCTCACACTGTCACGGATGCACGCGCATACCTTCATGACACCGATGCGGCACGCGCACACCGTTGTCTAATATTTTAACATGCCACTTTTTTGGGGGCTATGGGACTGATATTTGGGGATCATAATAACTATTGTTATAAACCGTATCTGTTGGGAAGCATCCCCCTACAGCTTTTTGGCCAATATCTCGGCACCCGAGTCTCTCAGTCCACTCGGACCCGGTTCATTCGATCCCTCTCTATCTGCTTTTCCAATTATTATAATTTCATGCTCATAGGGCTATTTCTTCCATAGTTTTTAATTGTTTTTAACTTTAAAACTTTATAAACTTGTTTAAATTCACAATATCTTGGCTCCTGTTCGAGTCTTGGACTTGAGATTTGAAACAACTGTTCCACTCGTCGAGACCCATCCAGTCATCTGCATCATTCCCATTGTGTAGGCATGGGGAGGGCTTAAGCACTATAATATTATGCTCCCATGTTAATCCTATGGGGATTGGAAAAAATTTCACCCCCCTATGGAACTGAGCTTGGAACTTGATTTTTGGAGGTCCACCATATTTTCGTATTCGCGAGAGCTGTACGTGGAATTGGCCCCCTCCCCTACTGGGCTTCTCCAGAAATAACTCGAATCCGATGCCACCTTGGTCGACCGCACCGACTGGATTCGATTGTTCTTCCTATGAGCATTCTAGATATATTTTTTCAGGACCATAGCCCCATTTCTTCACCCATATTTAACATTTTAAAATTATTTTAGTTATAATTTTTTTAAATCCCGCATAGCTCCGAGGATTTTTGAGCTTCGTTAATGAAACTCGGACCACAGGTTCTTCTCATTGAGCTGTTTCATCTGTTATAATTCGTGTGTAGATAGTGGGCTTAGGGAGGAGGCGTTATTACTAAAATTAGAGAATCCTTATATTATTGCTATGGGGTTCGATCTTTTGATGACGTAACGATATTACAGAGATAGAAGGATGAAACTTTGGGATCACCTACTACTCTGTGCATCGTTGGGATGAACGTGACCATTTACGTTACAGTTATTCCCACCGGGGAGTTAGTTTCGTTTTCCTTTCCCGAGCTAGAGCTGCCCCATTTGCGACGACACACTCCGGATCGGTTCGACAACCAGACCGAGTTTCGAGTTGCTGGGTGCTCTACTTCTATTTTATTTGTTTTAAATGATTTAATTATTTTAAAATGATCATAACTCGGGGGCACTTCGGGCGGATGTCTTGATTTTCTCAGGAACGATTCTTCCCGCCAAGACATTCAGTATGAGGTCTCAGGTGTAGATACAGTCTACCGAACCCCCCATGTTATTGGTCCTATTGTCCCTGTGCGGTGGTGTTTAAGTTATTTAAATCATGATTACCTCGAGTGTGGCTGGTCCGATTGACTTAAGGTTAGTATTCGCCCTTGACCCAGCTTGCCCTGCTCAAGATTTTTAGAAAGATTTTAATCTTGTTACGCCTAGGAAGTATAACTTCTTACGTGAGTTCATAAGTCCAAACACACTTTTTTTTTTTTGTAGAGGTTTGCGAGGATTATAAGAGT
Source organism: Trichonephila inaurata madagascariensis (assembly GCA_019973955.1). Classification (NCBI taxonomy): domain Eukaryota; kingdom Metazoa; phylum Arthropoda; class Arachnida; order Araneae; family Nephilidae; genus Trichonephila; species Trichonephila inaurata. The sequence continues at coordinate 24,504 of BMAV01006482.1, forward strand.
TGGAGATAAATATATTCCTATTTTGAAACTATTAGACGTACAGATTTGAAAATAGGCAGGCATATCATTTTCATGGAATAGACATCCGCTAAGAACAGATTTTGCCGAATCTGACACCCAAAGAGGGTTGCTAGGGGATAAGGGGTGCTATAGAGGAAAATTCTTGTTTTTGATCAGTTAGACTACAGACTTGAAGTTTGGTTGGAATGTTTCTTTTGTTGAATATAGATCTGCTGAGAACGGATGTTACGAAAATCGACTCCTTGGAAGCGAGCGGGGAGTTGCTGGTGTTAACTACTAGACCTACAGTAATGAAATTTGGTATGCATGTTTCTTTTGTTGAATTGAAATCCTCTAGGAACGGGTCTTTCGGAAATTGACTCTTTGATGTTTACTGGGGTGAATTGATAAAAATTTCGTTTTTAAACTTCTCGATTTAGACTTCAAATTTTGCAAGGAAGTTTATTTTTTAAGTAGAGATACACTAAAATTGGGTTTTGCCGAAATCTACTTTAAGACTGAGTTATGAGAGCTTAAAAGGTAATCCTACTTCAATTTTAGAAATTATTATTTAGAAGTTCTCTCCTTTTTAAATCAAGAACCGAGAGTTATACGAATATTTTAATTATACGAATTAATAATTAAGACATTAAAAGCATTAATATAGGGAATTATGCATTATTAAATGTTGAGCAAGTAATACAACAACGGACATCGAAACAAAAAAATTTATTCTAAACTAATGAACAAAAGAAATGGGTACTTAAGTTTACTTGGCAGCTTTTAAACAATTTTTTAAAAATTTATGTATTTAAAAATTATATTTTAGCATTTCATATAATGTTTCTATTGAAAAAATGATGCGAGATGAAATTTGTACATAGTGTTCACATAATTTTAAAATTTTTTAAAAAATGTATGGAAATTTTTTAAATAATACACCTTTTGTGTATTTATTGATTTTCCGATCATAAATATTTTTATAATATTTATAAGAGTGCTTTAACAAATTTAGGGATCAATTTTACAAAAACTTAATTTTGGAAAAAAAAATAAAATATTAATACGTATGGTATAAAATTCAAGAAAGAAGCTAAAATCTCCTACATTTTAATATTTTTAAAAAAAGTATTAAGTTTGCAGCAAAATGGATCCCCAATTTTTTTACATGAATTATACAAACACAGGAAAAATGGAAGTGATTGGTAAATAATTGTGGAAGGAGAAGCATTTTGAATACCGAAAAATATACAAACCGAGAAAAACCACTTTAAAGTTTATAACTAAAAAAGATATTATTATAATCTTAAATAAGCATAAAATACCACTTCTAAGTATTAGCTACATATTTTTCTTAAGAATAATATCATTTACATATTATTTCAACCCATATATTTTATAAACAATCCTTTTTTAAAGAGTATTAATTGCATAAAACTCAAGGGAAATGTTAAAAAAAAAAATTCTGCCATAGCAGAAATTTAAAAAAAATTTTCTTCACATAATATTGAAACATAATATTTTTATGGAAAACATATGATGGATAAGAATAGTTATTATAAAATTATTTATACAAAATGCCTTAATTAAAAAGTTTTACAAGCACACATTTCAAGATAAATAAACATGACATTAATATATTTCAGAAATATCCTGCTTTATTTGTAACACCTTTTTTTTAGTTGAAAAAGGATATTTAGGTCAAATTTAGGGTGCCAAGTTCCTTAAGCTGATAGTTTTAAAAACTAAAAGGATATTTTTAGTAAAATTTTTAAACATTTTTAGGGTATGTTATTAAAAATGTTCATTAATTTTTATTAAAACATGTTGTTGATTTGTGGCATCTTGAATTACAAAGTACGTTACTTTTTTACATGCACATCTTTTTGTTTTACATTGTATTTTTGATTGTTCACAGGAACACTTCCTAAATCCTTGACCTTCAAATAAGGATATTTTTTTTGCAATTTCACGCAGACTTAGATTAATCCGTGGAACTATTGCGGTAAATGTTGTAGTAGCAATTTGAAGAGCGTTTCTAGGTAGCCAATCTTTTATAATTCCAACTGAGGTACCAATTTGATACTAATTATTTTTTATATCATATTATCCACAATGTTATTTCCATTTAATGGACCTCTATCTACTTTAGGTACATTTGCCAGAACTGTGGAATCCACTGACAAGTCTTTAAATTTCTTCAAAGAAACTTCTTTCATCTTTTCAGCTGATCTTTTCAGGTGTTTTGCAGCATTTTCTCTTTGATATTTAACGTTCTCTTCTTTTTGGCATAAATAGCATAGAATTTTCGATCCATATATCCTTCTTCTCCTACTGTATTTCCACATATTGCGGGCATCTGATTTTACAAATATTACATGAATGGGCTCCAGTAGATTCTATTCCGCAGAGAACACAACATGCTTTACTGTCGCTGACAGCTGCTTTCCATTCTGATGCAAGTAACACTACAGATGTTTTAACTGTAGAAGCAGGAGTTGAAGTGGAGTTGTTAACTGTTTCGAGTTGTCCTGTTGTCGATAAAGAAAATGATTTAATTTTTTGTAGATCTTCTAAATTTAAAGCCTTTTTGGTAGGTAAATCAGCTGCGGGTAGATCATATGACATTAAAGTGTTATTGTTCTTTTTGTCCATTGATAGATCATAAGAAATTGAAGCAGTGTAATTAATGAATTCAGGTACTAGCTGATATTTTGAAGCTGAAGCGCTGTAATCAATTAATTCAAGTGCTGGCAGATCTTTTGAAGTTGAAGCATTATAATCAAGCAATTCAGGGACTAGCAGATATTTTGAAATGTCATTGTTGTTCTTTAATCAAATTACTGGTAAGCCTTCTGGTGTTGAAGTAATGCCATGGTCCTGTTGATTAAGGTATCCGACTACGTTCGGAACCGTGATTTTAAAAAAGCGCATAAATGGATCATTTTCATGATATTTAGTGTCACTTAGATTAGAATACATGTATAAAATTGTTTTAAGGACATTTGGACAAAAAAATTATTTAAATACAATATTTTGGCCAAAAAAATTAACTTAGAATAACCTTTTTTCAAAATGTTCTCCTTTTATAAAAAAAAATACTTCTAAAATAATAATATTTTGCTTATATAAAGTAAAGACATCTCCAGAGTGTCTGAACTAGGATTTTTAAAAAATTCATATTATTTTCAGAGTTACAACCAATTGAAATAATCACCAGCATTTTTTTCTTAAAATTTCTCCCCTCTGTTGTCGTAAAACATAGATAAACCCACTTCTAAGTTATATATTTGAAAAATTCTGGTTGAGCCTCTGCACAGAAATCTGAGCTATAGACAGGCAAAACTTTATTATAAAAGAAGTATTTTTCACAAAAGGAGAATATTTGGAAAATTGGTCATTCTAAGTTCATTTTTTGTCAAAATATTGTACTTAAATAAATTTGTATTGTAATAATATTCTTAAGACAATTTTACAAACATTTTCTTATCTAAGTGACACTAAATATCATAAAAATTATCCATTGTGACGTCTCTCGCGTCCTTCTGCTAACATAACTCCTATGTTCTTTGACGGCCACGATTAATGGCAAAACCTTTCCAACCCAATACCAAGAAGATAAACGAATGTAACATGTAAATGAGATATACTTTAAAAGGATAGAAGCTTTGATGATAAGATATAGCGCGGCAAGTTTAGAGATAGTTTAGTGTGGAATCTTTCAGATCAAGAGTTAGCAGTCCGATAGCTTTGGAAGGAATAGAAGTCCATTGTAAAGAAGTTGGAATCGTCGTATATAAAGTGACATTATAGATATCTCTCAATCACTGTAGGAAGGAGATCTGCAAAAGGTAATATTTAGGTATAGGAAGTTAGATGAATCGGTTTATTTATTATAATTAAGATAAATGTTCTAGTTGCGTGATCTGACTTAAATACAAGGTTTAATTGGGTGTTAACTCTCATTTTTAATTAAAGTTGTCAATTGAATTTAGTAATATAAGTTAATCTTAATAAAAGTTGTATTAAGAACTATTATGTCTCATCATTTTGATAATCCACACCTCTAGACGCGGACCCGGAACGACATAGTCATCACAGGATGGCTATGTCGCAATAACACCGAACGTGTATAATTCTGGGTTAGGTAATGCAGGTGGATAAAACGTTCTACCTGAAATGTACTTTTCAGGGTCAAAAGAACATTGCAGAGTTTATCGAATCTATAGAGAATAACATACGTTTACTTGAAATCCCAAGTAATCTGTAAAAGTAACTACTTAAAAAGTCATCTCGGGGAAAGGGGGCTCAAGATTGGTATTCGATATTTGGATCGGTGTTAGTGCAAAATACAGCCACGGATTTCGCGCAGCTCAAGGCTGGAATGGCGAAAGCTTTTCCGCGGTCAAAATAAGAAAAATTGCAAACGCAATTCACGCGTCCCAGGGAAGAAATCAGGAACCATCTGATTTTGTTTACAAATTTTTAAAAAATAGAAAAAGTTTAGAATTAGGAATGTCCCAAAGAGAGTTAGTGGATCATATTTTATTTCGACTCGAACCACAGATCCAAGATTATGGGGAAGTGAGAAATCCACAAAACACGATACAACTTTTTAGAAGTCCTGGCTAAATTCGAAGAGAATATTCTTGCAAATTAAAAGGGGTTCCCAGAACGATAATATAGAAAGACGGGTCAAAATGCGCATCGGATGCCAAATTTTTTGATGCTAATGGTAGAAACTGGAGGAATTCTGAAATAGGACGTAGACCAAATAACGTAGAAATGATTTTACGAAATAGCCGTCAAAGTAATAGGGGTTCGAGAGGAATAGATTTCAGAAATAATGATCAAAGATTCAACAACAGGGGTTACTCATTTCGAAGAGCGAAATGATATTCAATAGGGGACCGTAGAAATAGGGGTTCGAGTGAAAATTTCAATCGAGGCGATAGGACCAAAGGGGACGATTAAATATTGTAAAGGTTAAAGATCAACATCAGGGGTGTCGACAAGAAATTAGGCTTTCCCCGTTTGTAATCACCCAGAATTTCCACGTTCCTATTTTATTAAATAACACATTTTTGGCCTATGGGACAGGAGCAGAATAAATCATTTATATCGGAAGAAGTATATAGAAATATTTTCATAAGCAAATTAAAAATCCGAGCCCAGGTAATAACAGCACAGGGTCGAAATGCCCATGGGGATCGTGGAATATTCGCATCAGACAATTCGAAAAGAAATTGGTCATTTCTTGCTGACAGATTTAAAAATACCCATGTATTCTAGGTATCGATTTCATAAATGGGTCAAGAATCGTATTAGATTTTGATCAGAAATCGTTGAAAATTCAAAATTCACTGGTTGAAGATAATAAAGGTAGATAAAGGGGAAATTTAAAGTTAATGGGTCAGAAATGAAGTTAAATATGGTGGCTAATGTTTTACCAAAAACATGTGAAAAGTATAATTGGAGATAAAATTAATTGTGCCATAATCAAGGATTTGGTACTTACTTCGGGAACAATTAATAACAGAACAGAAAATGACCCCGAATTGGTCATATCTATAGATATTTAGAAAACCCGGAAGATAACTCGGTTAATGCAACGATATGTGAGAATTGGTCCCACGATTTGTTTAATTGAAGGTTGTTATTTTATGAAAACGCAACGTCATTAGGTGAAATGCGTGTACATTCCAAAATCTTTAAGGAATGAAATAATGAGAGAATTTCATGAAAACCAATTCTGGACACTTAGGCAGATTTAAAACGTATCATAAATTCGGGACGTTTGTTATTTTCCCCTACGTAGAAAATTCATTGATCAATATGTCTCTATCCATATTGCCAAGTTAATAACTATTAAAACGCGTTACCAGCTGGTCGATTAAATCCAATTATATCAATTATCCGAATGAGATAGTGACGTTAGATTTGTTAGGCCCGTATCTATATCGAGAATAAGACGTAACCGCTATATTTTTAGTAACCGATCATTTCAGCAAATGGGCCGAAATTATACCTCTAAAAGGCCTCATTCGTATAATGGGACATTTTTTGATAACTTATATGCGTTATGGAGCTCCAATAAAATTTAAAAAGTGATAATGGTCCCCCAAATTTTTATCCAAATTTTTGAAGGGACTTAAGGAAAGATTAGGCATAAAAGGGATGTGAAGACTGTTGCATATCGACCCCAAGCAAATCGGACTGAAAGAGTTAATCGAGGGTATAGTGCAAATGATTGCAAATTATGTTAATGATCAACACGATACTTGGGATCAATTCTTGTGAGTTTGCTTAAAGCAAATTTGTACGGCGGTGAATGAAACAACGGGGAAATCACCTGCTGAATTATTTTTAGGTCGAAAATTTATTACACCATTTCAAAAACTAGTTATGATATCGGATAGTTCAAAATTCAAAATTCAAAATTTGAAAAGAGCTTTAAAAGGAAGCTAGACTAAAAACGAAAATTAAACAGGAAAGGTGGGAAAAATATTATAATAGACGTAGAAAAAGACATAAAAATAAGGTAAATGATTGGGGCTTATTAGAAACACACCCTGTAAGTTCAGCAGCCAACAAAGTATGTCTAAATTTAAACAAAATTTGAGGGACCTTATAGAGTATTAGAAGTTAAAATTATATAATTTTTGTAATATGGAAATCAGGAAAAGATTAACAGTTAACGTAGATAAAAATAAGAATATTTTCGTCATGGGAAATGTGACGAGGGTCGAATTAGGAACAGGTATCCCAAATAATATAAGATCAAGTCGGGAAAAACTCGTACTTCGGAAAAAATACATCAAAAGATTAAATGAGTCACAATATGGGAAGAAAAATCTGCGGTGAAACGTAAGTTAGAGAAAAAGGATTGGTAGCCAATCAATCAATATAAAATACAGAGAGGACCCATAAAACAAATCACTGGTCAGATCCTTCCTAGTTCATTTGGGAATGAAAGAAAAAGCAAAAGGATAAGGAAAAATAGGGTTTTAAAAAAGATCAGCAATGTCAGGGGCAAGTGGACCACAAAGAAAGTGGCAGAAAAGGGACCCAATAATACAAACAAAAGAATTTTCATCAGTACTATTTCAGAGATGAAAAGAAGAGCAGAGAATAAACTGAAGTTCCATAGAAAGAACTACAACCTAAGGCCACGACGGAGAACAGAAAAGAACCCCGACCAGCCAAGGGAGACAACAGGGGAAGTCCAAGGAAGGGACGACAAGGAGATTACAAGCCTACAACAAGCAAAACAAAGAAATTAGTGCAACCGAGGAAAAAAAATGGGAGCACCTCATCGTTGGAAGTAATGGTTGGAGAACACATATAAAAAATCAGGTTGTATTGTTTCATTTTTATGATCTTCCAACAAGTGGTCGGAAAAATTTATTGCAAAAAAGGGAAGTTCGGGGGGTGCTTAAAGTTATAACCCAAGTCAAACACTACAATGAGTGTTTATTTAATTTTGGAACTTTTGACTTGTTAAAAATTTTTTCTGGGAGAAAACATTTGTAATCGCCCCATTTGTTTGCTTGATGTATGCTTCGTGAGGGTCGAAAATTCCTTTGGTTATTTGTTATAATAGTTTATTGAAAAATGTTTGTAATTGTATAATATTGTATATATATATATTTGTTGTATTTTACGTATTATGAGGCATCTGGTTAGGGAAGCAGCGTAGTCAGGGCACTAACTAATAATAACGGCGCTGCGCGGCCCCATTTGGAGTTTTTTGGGAAACCCGATGTGGGAATGGAGATGAAAATTTATTGTGATATACAAATAATATATAATAAATAATTGTGGAAATTAATTGATATTATGTAAACATAAATTGGAAACAATGACTCAAAAGTTTCATTTCGGGAGGCTGACCCTGAAAATTATAACTTCAACAAGAAGGGAGCGGGAAAATTTCCCGCTCCATATGCAGTGTTGATAAAGATGCAAAGATTTTGGGGCTGGCACCAGAAAATTTTTAGAAAATTTAAGTGTATAGTTATTTTAAGTGATTGGATGTTAAAAATGAGAGTGGGCATAAATTAAACAGTAATTATTAATGTTGGCCTAGTTATTGAGGGAAAATTTTTTGTCACGAGTTTTTAAATTTAAATTTAATATTAAATTTAATTCTAAGATGAGTAATGAAAATTAAAGTCAAGATAAATATTGGGAAAAAAAAAGTTAAAATGAGGATTTAAAATTAAAATTTAAATAAAAATCAGAAAGCAAGAAATTCAGAAATAGAGATTTAGACACGTAATTTATTAAGGGCATTGAGAACCCTTAAGTAAATCACGTTTTTTCTTCTTGGGGGGGTTGTGACGTCTCTCGCGTCCTTCTGCTAACATAACTCCAGGTTCTTGCGAGATTAATGGCAAAACCTTTCAACCCAATACCAAGAAGATAAACGAATGTAACATGTAAATGAGATATACTTTAAAGGATAAAGCTTTGATGATAAGATATAGGGGGCAAGTTTAGAATAGTTTAGTGTGGAATCTTTCAGATCAAAAGTTAGCAGTCCGATAGCTTTGGAAGAATAAGTCCATTGTAAAGAAGTTGGAATCGTCGTATATAAAAGTGACATTATAGTATCTCTAAAACACTTTTAGAAGGAATCCAAAAAGGGAATATTTAGGTATAGGAAGTTAGATGAATCGGTTTATTTATTATAATTAAGATAAATTTCTAGTTGCGTGATCTGACTTAAATCAAGGTTTGTTGGGTTTACTCTCACTTTAATTAAAGTTGTCAATTAGAATTTAGTAATATAGTTAATCTTAATAAAAGTTGTATTAGAGCTATTATGTCTCATCATTTTTGATAATCCACCTCTAGCTTACGCGGATCCGGAACGACATAGTCATCACAGGATGGCTATGTCCCCTTTACCTTTTGCAAAATCACGGTTCCGAATGATGGATACCCAAATAGATCCATGTTCTTCGTAAACGTTTTTAACAATCCTTTTAAATATGACTGTTTGGGAAAAATCTTATTTTTTGGTTCTGATCCAAATAAAGCTTTGTAAAAGGGGTTGTTTGTGGCTATTGAAAAGGAATTCTTTTGGAACTGAACAAATAACAACCTAGGCCCAATTTTTTTTTGTTATTGTCAATTAGCACGTAGCATAGCTTCAACATCTTGATTTGATCGTTCAACAGATCCGGGCAAAGCGGGATGTCTGGGGCCTTTTCATTTAAAATTTTTCCCGGTTTGGGCCACAGTTTTTTTAATTTTGATGACAGCGGCCGTAAACTCACGGCCATTGTCACTTTGGGTAAAAAGGGGACAACCTATTTCCAAAAAATTTTTTTTAATTGCCCCCTAATGCTACTTAAATTTTTTTTGAAGTAAAACGGTTTGAAGAAAGGGAAATTTTTCCCGTGTGGCCTAAAATTGTTAAAAACCATTTAAAAATTTCTATCCGGGATCGACTGTGTGTGTGTAATTAAACCCAAATTGCCCTTGGGCCACGATGACTGAAGTCTCTGGTTTCCAAGGGAAAAAATAACGTTTCCCCTTTTTTTTTGGAAATGTTTTTTTTTTGATGACATACAGTGCAAAATTTTAAAAAATTCCTTAAAACCTGAAGTCGGGAAGGGAAGTATTTAGATTTAAAAACCGTAAAAGCATGTGAGGGGGCCCTTTTTTTAATTTTTTCAAAACCCCTTTGGGGGAATTTTTTGGACCAAATCACGTTATTTCACAGCCATCCCCCCTCAAGAAGAAAATGAAATTCAAATTAGCTAGTATATATGGTTAAATTTTTAAAATCGTGGATTGGGGAAAACGGGGGCGGAGTCGCTGAAACCCGTGCTGATACGGAAAGAATCGGAAATTAACCCGCGGCTAAAGGACGGATTTTAATTACCAAAATAAATTAGGGGTTTAGGATTATTAAGATTTATTAAAAAGTTAAACTATTTGGGATTTCTTACGCTTATTCCATGGGGGACTCTTTTTTTTATCCCCCAAAGGGTTTCCCCCTTCCCATAGATTGTTTGCTCGGGAATATTATTTTTGGGAATAATAAATTAGTTTTTATCAGGGTTTAGTCTTTGATCATTCATCTTTCCCCCCAAAGATTTAGGTAATTAGATGACGGGGGCATCCCCGGGGGTGGGGCCCTTTTAAAACTTTTTTATTTCCCCCTCCATGGCCAGTTAACGTGTGTTTCCCAAAGGGTATGGGAAAAAATTTTTTCTGTTGCCCCCTTTTTTTCACAACGGGATCAGAGTCAAACTTTCTCTTGAAAATAAAAAAATTTTTCTTTTCCTATTTCCAAATATTTTTTTTATTTCCAAAAATAATATTGTTTATGGGGTCCTTTTCCCAATTTAAATGGAGGTACAAATTTTTAAAATTGTTCAATTCTGCGATAGTTTCTTCATTTTTTTAAAGGTAAAAAAGGTTTTGCTTTACCCGGGTTTTTCAAAAACATTCTGATAGTTTCATTAAATTTTTTCTTCAAAAAAGGGAATTCGGTCAGGGGTTTGATTTTTTCTATATTTAAACACATTTTTCGGGGTTTCGGGTGACCCGGGTTTTTCGAATGGGCTAAAGGGGATGCAACTCGGGGCCCCCTTTCCCCGTCGAAAATAATAAAAAAAAAAGATGTTTAAATTCCAAAAATGTAAAAAATATATATAATAAACCAGTAAAAAAAATAAAAAAAAAAATTTCCCGAAATATTTTTGAAATTTATTTTTATTTTGGAGTAAGAGCAATTTATTTTTGCCCCTTCCGCTCTACCACCGAATACGCGGAAATTAATAATAGACATGGGCCTCTCATAGAGCGGCGTCGACACATCGGCATTTATACTAACGTAGTGGCACCCATTTCCAAAACCATTTTTTTTTTTTTGCAATACTTTAAATCCCAAGTTACAATAATAAACTGATTTGTTGCTGTAAAACCCGTCTAATACCTGAAATTAAAAAGGGGCCTGTTTATTCAAAAAAAAGAAAGTACCAATTAGTGGCGTAGCTAGTCTTTGCGGGCCTTTTTATCAAAATTTTTGGGGGGGTTTTTGAAAAAAAAAGGGGGCCCCGTTAACTGAAATTTGATAGCATTTTTCTATTTTTTTCTTAAAATGTTGGGGGCCCCCGTAGTCAGGGTTATCATTGATGGGGGGTAGCGCAGCCCGGGTTAAACACATTTTTAAATTATTTGGGGAAGGGAAAGGGATTGAAGTTTTGATTGGATTTTCAGTATTTTCAACTTTTCAAAAAATTGGGAAAAACATAAGGATATCCCCTAAATATTAAATTTTTTTCTTAAAATTTGGGGTTTATAACTTAATTACTTCTTTTAGGATGGGAAAAAAAACAATCATTTAAAAGGTTTTTGGAATTTCCCCCGGGGCATTTGGACAAAAAATAAAATGGGCTTGATTTTCGGGAATAAATAGGGTTTTTTAAATATAGAAAAAACAGTAAATAATGGATGACACAACGGAAAAACAAATTTATTTTAAAAAGGGGCAAAATATAATTCTTTTTAATTTATTTTTATAAAACCCCCCTTTTAAAAAGAAGGGGCAATAAATAATAATAATAATCAGTGTTTTTGGTTTTATAAGTACAGGCAAAAGAGATTTTTTTAAATTTTTTTAAAAAAACTCTCTAGGTAATTTTTTTAAATTTTCTCAAAAAAAAAAATACTATATTTTTTTTTAAAATTTGTTAGGAAAATGGCGTTTTAATTTACGTACAACATTTAAACGCCCTTTTGGGATCGGATCATGGGGGGCATGCCCGGGGTTCGAAACCCCGTACCACTAAAAACCCCCGTGTAGGGCAGCGATGCCGTTAAATCTGTCGGGGCTCAAACGTCCTCCCGTCGGGGGGTGGGTTTAGAGGGGGGCCCAGCCCCGGGTGTCGTCCCGTCACTTGAATAGTTCAAAATTACGGGGTCTGTCGCCGCCCCCGTGTAGCCAAAAGTGCGACGCTGATATTCACTCACTCACTTAAATACTCTTTTTTTTCAGATTCTGGGAAAATAGGTTTGGGAATGCTTTGACTATTTAATTTACAAGTAGGAAAAACACAAATTGGTCATATTTTAAAAAAAATCATATTACAAGAAACCGGGGTGAAATGGGCAGTAATTGGGGTCTTAAAGTAAAAATTTAAAAAAAGGATGTCAGCAATTTTTGGGTTTAAAAAAACATGCCTTGTATTTATCCCCAATTATTTGGGGTGTTTATTTGCTTTTTGGAAAAAGGGGGTTTCCCGTGCGGTTTCTAAGCTTTCCCCAAAAAAAAAGAAAGAAAAAGACTAAAAACAAAAAACCGAGGAGATTGGGGGTTTCCTGACGAGATTGATGTCAAATGTTGAAAAAATTTGTTATTGAAGCAACCCGGTTCATCCCCTTTACTTAATAAAAAATTTTTTCAATTTGTATCAATTAAGTTTTAATTTCATTTCCATGTGTTTCTCTTAAGTTTTAAACACTTTTACTTCCCCACAGTTAGACATTTAAATCTTTTTAGAGTTAAGTATCTTAAAAAATAAATAGTTCTTTTAACAGCAGTCAAAAAAAAACATTTGTTTATAATTTACAAAAAAATTCTATATTAGGTTAACAGGGGGGACCCCCCCAAAACCCAAAAAATTCAAAGGGCCCCCGAGATGAAAAAAATTTGAAAAAATCTAGTTTCTTTTTTGTTTATTTTCTGCTTCACCCTTTGGGGGGAAAAATTTTAAATCGTGAAATTAAACCGAAATTTACCTTTTAAAAATTCAAGTCAGACCAAATGGTCTTGTCTTATGACGTTTTAACCCTTTAAAAAAGAAAAATTTATGGTAATATCATGAATACTTAAGGGATTTATGAAATAAATGAAAAATTGATTTTAGAAAAGAGGCATTAAATTTAAAAAATTAACAAAATTGAAACTGATTTTTTTAAAAAGCCAAAAGAAATTTTAAAAAAAGAAAATTTCAGTTAACAAAAAAGGCCCTCTTTGTTTGGAACTGTAAGGGAATAAGTTTTTTGCATTTAAAAACTTTTATAAGAATGCAGGAATGAATCACTAAAGGAGTATCAAGACTCAGAAAAAATTAGTACAGTATAGAAACAGAAAAAAAGTGATTCAAACAAGAGAGGGTTATTTAAAATTCAAAATAAACCGAAGAAGCTGTAGGGATAAAAAAAATTTAAAAAACCGTTTATTGTGGTGGTTAAGGCATGCAATCCGATTTAAATAGAAGAAAAAATAAAAAATTGAAATTTTTGAGGGAGGCAAGATCAAAGTAAAGAACGTCCCCCTGGAGAATGAGCGTTTAAATTTTTACTAACAGATGATTCCAACTTTTAAAATGAAAGTGTTCAATCAAAATTTTATGTTCAATGTAATTTTTTAAAAGAAACTATTGAATTTTTCCCAAAATTTTTTACCATTTTTTTAAAGCTCCTATTACTAGTTGTGAAGGGTGAGTGAGTTCTAAAAATTTCTATATAGAAAAATAATATAGAACAAGATTTAATTATTTATTCTTTGCATTAATAATCCCACCAAAGATTAAAAAAAATGTGTAAAAAAAGAATTTTGGGATGTGTAAAAAAGGGGGTTTAAATTAGTTATTGTTTTTTTAATGATTTAAGTTTTTCGAAATAAAAACCTTAAATTTCATAATTTTTAAAATTTTTTTCCAAAAAAATTTTTTTAGGAAAAATGCAAAATTTTAATTTTTTGGGGGGACCCTCAAATATTCTTACCCCAGAGCACCCAAAAAGGACCCGGGCCCCTGACAGTTGGAAAATTTAAAAAAACAGAAAAGATAGATAACAATAAAAAAAAGGGCTTGCGACCTTTTTTTGCCGTAAATTTGAGCCCCAAAGGGGTGCGCGTGACATCAAAAAGCCCGGCGCTCCCCGGGACTAAAAAAGAAGGGGAAAAAAGGGCGGGAAGAAATCGAAAACATAGTTCTGGAAATGCTCTGACTCGTGCATTTTATTATTTCACTAAAACAGTTCGGGTATTTAATTAATTCATTTAATTACAGCAGGGAAAAGACTTCGAAGAGACGTTATTTTAACACATCGTGCGTGAATTGATCATCCATTTGGGGATTTGGGAAAGGCCTGATTTCATCTTTTCCCCCGCGCTTTTATAGACTGGTATTTTCCCTTTTGGTTTTTTGTACATGAATCAGTATCAAATTAAATAATCAAATGAATAAGTAAAGCGTTTTTATTGCGAAAAATGAAAAAAAAATGTCTGGTTAAAAAATAATTTAAAGGACATGTTTAAAAAAATTAAAGAAGACGGGGAAAGATTAAAAAAAAAGATTTTGAAGGGGGTTTTAAATTTTAGTGGTTTTAAAAAATTTGATTTAGGGGTTTTTTTGGTTTGTGACGGGATATGCATTACATGAAACACATTTTGTGTTCAAAATGCTACATTTAATTTCTTAAAAAAAAATTTTAAGATTTATTATAAAGGATTCCTTCTATAAAAATTGACTTGCACACACATGAAAATGTTCCTTAAAAATACCTATTTTTAACATTACTGAGATACAGATCCTGTTTCGTGAACCTACCCCCTTAAACTGATATAACTGATACTCATAAAATACTTATTTTATGAATTTTTATTGAAAATCCCTTGAAAAAATGTATAAATTCTAAATTCAACAATTTTTTTTAAAAAGATAAGTATCGTTTTGATTCAAAAACTCATGTCCCAAATTTTTTTACTTCCCCTTTCTAATTAAAAAGTTTGGGAAAAAATTTTTTTACAAAAAAAAAGCCTTAGTTTCTTAAATTAAAATAAACTTGTTATATATTTTTTTTCTTTCTGTTATAAGTCAGTTGAAAGATTTTATTTTTCATTAAAATGTAAATGAGGAAAGGAACATAAAAGTCACCATTACAGGATTTTTTTTCACTAGAACTTTCGAATTTTATGATAGTATAGAAAATTATAAAAAAATAATTTAGGGCAAAAAATTGTATTTAATTTTTTATCCATTTTTGTCAATTGAAAAGTACTGTTTGTTCTTAAAATTATTATTAGAAAGTCTTCTCAGAAAAATTATGATTTATTGCAACGGTTCCCATGTCACATTTTTAAAACACCCAAAGATTGGATATCAAAAGTTCGGATGACGACGATGCATGTTTTTACCCAGTAAAAGTGCATGCCATTTACAACAAAAACTGTGTAAAAAAAATTTCTTTAAGTAGTTTCCCTGAAATGTCCTACTATGGTAATTTTTTTAAAAAAATACATTTTAAAATATCTAATCGGAAATCTGCTCTGAACAATTAGCTCTGATGTACACCAAGGCCGGCTCTAGCAGTTTTGCCGCCCCGGACAAAAATGGAAAATGCCGCCCCTCCCTCAAAAGCAAAAAGTTATAATTAAAAAAAATTGTTTACATAGATACACACATTTAAAACGAATAATTCTTACGAACTAAAAGGCAGCATTATATACAATATATACAGTCGGACCTCTATATAACAAAGTCGCTAATTTTCGAAAAAAAAATCGTTATATAGAGGTTCACCTTTTAATATACTTTATAAACCACATAAAACAAATTTTAAATTCATACACATTACATATTGCAAAAAAGTAATTATTCACACCTTCTGGTAAATTAAAATTTTTTTATTTTATATATCTTACTCATCGAAAAGAAAAAAAAAGAAAAACTGCAAGGAAAACAAGAAAAAAGAATATCAAGAAACACACTATATTCTCAACATTTAGAAAAAAAAATTACATTAAAATTAATGAATTTTTAGGACATTTTGTAATTTAAAGCATACAAGTAATTTTAAATATACGTTATTTTCTAAATAGAAATTGATGTTTGACATTTCGAGGACTAGTTCAAGGACACAGGGACACGAGACAACTCCACTGAGGAAGGAAGGAGAATTAGAAGATGTTTCTAGTGAAATGGATAATGGTGTTAAAAGTTGCAAGGATGAAACTACCAGAATTCTATTACTCTCAGCGAGTTAGGCATCAAAGTGAAAGATATATGACCAGTTCAAGATTTATGTCCACCATACAATGAGTTAAAAGAGAGACTAAATTGAAATGTCCAGAAATATTTTAAAAATAGGGAGAAAAAAATTGAATCACAAGAGAAAAAGTTCGTGATATAGAAAATGAACTCAAAGGTTATTTTACGAAGAAAATCGTGAAATGTTCTTGGTTTCAGGAAAAAGTTCGCTATGTAGAGGTACGTAATATGGAGGTTCGACTGTATATATATACACACAGTGCGGCAAATAAGTTTTAAGACTCGTCCCAGAGCGCAGGCTGTAATGGTGCCATGATTGCAAATGCGCATGCGTCATAATGTCCATGGTCTGCTGACACACTGTGAACAAGTTGATGGTATTTGGTTAAGTAGCTGAGAGATGACAAGCGTTCTTTGCAGAAGTGAATTTTTTCATGTTGATTTTTTAAGATGGATAAAAGAGTTGTAATCAAAATTTACGCAAAACTTGGTAAAAGTGCTTCAGAAGCATACCAACTCATGAAACAAGTTTACGGTAACTGTTGTTTAAGTAGATCAAACGTTTTTGTGTGGTACAAACGTTTTTTGGATGGAAGTGATGCGGTAGAAGATGGCCAGGGTAGTGGAAGACCAATTTCATCTAGAACGCCTGAAATTATTGAGAAAGTACAAAATTTTGTAGCAAACGATCACTGTGCGTCATTAAGAATGATGGTAGACTCTTTAAACATCAACAAAGTAACAATTCGAACCATCCTGCATGAAAATTTGGGCAAAACAAAAGTGTGTGCTAAATTTGTTCCACACACTTTATCTCTTGAACAAAAATCAATGAGAAATGCACATGCAGAAACATCATTTCAGCCACGGAATACGATCCAAACTTCTTGAAGTCATTGTTACAGGTGTTGAAACCTGGTGTTTTCAATATAACCCTGAAAGAAAGCGAAAAAGTGCGAAATGGAAGTCAGAAAATTCACTGTAAGCCAAAAAACAAGGAAAATTCCACCAAAAACCAAAACAATGCTTATTACATTCTTTGATGCTAGGGGTATTATCCACAAAGAATTTGTTCAAACTGGATAAGCAATTACAGGTCAGTACTATATAGCTGTTTTAAGTGTTTGATGCCCAGAATTCGTCGCATTCGTCCAGAATATTGGACTGAAAACAGTTGGTATTTGTTACACGACAATGCACCCAGTCACACCTCCCTTGTTGTTCGTCGATTTTTGGCAAAAAATAATTTCTGTGTATTGAACCATCCACCGTATTCACCTAATTTAGCACCCTGTGACTACTGCTTGTTCTCAAAACTTAAAAAGGTATTATTTTGAGGATATTTCGACCTTACAAGTAGCTTCGATGCATGCTTTGCAGGCCATTCCACAAAGTGATTTACAACAGGCGTTCGATTCCTTAATAAAACTTAATAAAGTTATAACAAGTGCATTGTAGCTGGAGGGTCCTATTTAGAATAAAAACCAAAACAGAAATTAATTTCTTGTTTATATATCGTTTTGTGGACACAGTCTTAAAACTTATTTGCTGCACTGTGTGTATATACAGGGTGTCCAGCCTTAAAGTGACCCAATAGCTAATTTCCGAACCGTTCAGTTTAGACATGCACTTCCAATTTGAAAAATGTTTTAAAAAAGGTAAAGAATGTTTTTACGTACTTTTCGAACCAAAAAACAAATTTAGAAAAAAATTACAAAAATTAAATTTCTATACGGTCCACAGGTCCTATCACTTATATTTAGGAAAAGATGCAGTACACAAAAACAAAGTAAACACAAAAAGTTTCATTTTATTACGATAAAAACTGGCCGAGTTATGGAACTTTGAAAATTACATATTTCATGCATTTTCGGGGCAATTTTCAAGAAGCTAGTAAAGGGCCGTCTCCAAAGTGAAATTAATTGGAACTTTGCCAGGAAACTTTCGCTCTTGCACGTCACTCTTATGTAAATTGTTTTTAAATTTAAAGTTAATATTACAATAATTGAGTACTTAAGAAATAAAATTTATTATGTGTACATGTAAAACATAAACAAAACAAAATATTTTGGAGTAAGAAAATATTTCAAAAGTAGTTCCAAAAAATTAGTTTTTTTGCTGTGGCTTCAGACTGATTTGCTGCGGTACTGATCATGGCGAACATTAAAAGTCTGTTGTGTAGTCATTTGCAATTGCATACAGTCGCATTCTAATATTACGAATGTTCTAGTACGGGAGAACGAGATGTATACAAATGAAGAGTACTGCGAAATGGTAATGTTGTATGGGCAGTATAATCGAAATAAGAGAGAGGCTGCAAGACTTTATGAAATTAAATTTCCTAGTCGAAGACATCCAACTTGTTGTACAATTGCCAGTACTGTTCAACGCTTGTATAAAACTGGGAGCTGTCATAGACGTATTCCCTTATCTCGTGCCACACCTTCTGCGGATACCCGCTGAGGATGTTTTAGGGTATACCCTGGCTCATTATGACAGTAGTATCCGGGATATTTTCAAGGCTTGTTCCTACTCAAAATCGACGGTGTGGAACATATTACATACATACGGTGCATATCCTTATCGTCCAGTCCTGGCGCAGGAACTAATGCCCGGAGACTAGGAACGTCGTTTTGATTTTTGCAATTTCGTGTTAAACACACTGGATGAAAATCCAGATTTTTTGAATGAAGTTTTGTGGTCGGATGAATGCCAGTTCTCGAGGCAAGGCACTATTAATACACAGAATAGGCATTATTGGTCCCTCGAAAACCCACATCTAATACGAGCGAATCGCCACTAAGTGCGTTGGTCTATGAATGTGTGGTGCGGAATATGGAAGAGCATCTTAATTGGCCCAATATATTTCGATGGACCTTTAACATCAGAATCATGCGCGGAAATTTTATCTGGACCGTTAGCCATTTTTTTAGAAGATGAAGTTTCCTTACGGGATTTGTCACGCACGTGGTACCAGCATGATGGTGCCCCCGCACACAAATCTGCGCAACCATGTACATTTTTGGCGCAGACATTTGTCACTCGAATGATCGGCTACGGAGGTCAAGAGCTTGCAGAAGCTACAGGCGGAGTTTCTGACGCGGGTTTGGTGCTGCATTTCTGCGGAAGGCAGTCATTTTGAACATTATTTTAATTTGGTCATTCTGATATAATAAAGCCCCTGATTGCTGATTGGAGCATCATTCCACATTATGCTATAATTTGAGCTGCAAATCATGTATTCTTTTGCTGCTATTTGTTTAAGGTATCCGACTACGTTTGGAACCATGATTTTAAAATGGAGCATAAATGGATAATTTTCATGATATTTAGTGTCACTTAGATTGGAATACATGTATAAAAATGTTTTAAGGACATTTTGACAAAAAAAAATTATTTAAATACAGTATTTCGGCAAAAAATTTACTTAGAATAATCCTTTTTCAAAATGTTCTCCTTTTGTGAAATATGCTTCTATTATATAATAATATTTTGCCTGTATATAACTCAGACCTCTGTACAGAGGCTCAATTACGATTTTTGAAAAATTCACATTATTTTCAGAGTTATAACCAATTTAAATAATTATCGGTGTTTTTTTATTAAAATTTCTCCCTGTGTTGTCGTAAAACATGGATAAACCCACTTCTAAGTTATATATTTCAAAAATTCTAGTTGAGCCTCTGTATAGAGGTCTGAGGTATAAACAGGCAAAATATTGTTATAATAGAAGCATTTTTCACAAAAGGAGAACATTTTGAAAATGGGTCATTCCATGATCATTTTTTGTCAAAATATTGTACTTAAATAATTTTTTATTGTAATACTATTCTTAAAATAATTTTTTATTGTAATACTATTCTTAAAATAATTTTATATACATTTTCTAATCTATGTGACACTAAATATCATAAATATTATCCATTTACACGCTGTTGCAAAATCATGGTTCCAAACGTAGTCGGATACCTTAAACAAGCTGTTTAAATATTTTCGGTACAAGTTGTATTTCTTTAATTTAACTTTTGTTTTCCATATAGCAATACAAATTATCAATCTATGATGTTTACTACGATGCTTTAATATTACTATGATGTTTTTCTTTTGATCTTTCTGTAGATAGAGAATTACTGTTCTCTTAACTCAATTTGTATACGACCTCCTATTCTGAGCAATTCAGATGCTTCAAATTTATGTAGGCATAACTCGGTCAGTTTTTATCGTAATAAAATGAAACCTTTTGTGTTTACTTTGTCTTATACTGCATATTTTCCTAAATATAATTGATAGGACCTGTGGGGACCGTATAAAAATTTAATTTTTGCAATTTTTTTGTAAATGGGGTTTTTGGTTCGAAAAGCACGTAAAAACATTCTTTACCTTTTTTAAAACATTTTTCAAATTGGAAATGCATGTCTAAACCGAACGGTTCGGGAATTAGCTATTGGTTCACTTTAAGGCTGGACACCCTGTATATAGACAAAATAATGCAAAATAATTCGAAATTAAAGACATAATTTCCTATTATTAATTCAAACGAGTAAATGTAAAAGAAGGAATCTCTTATTTCAGCATGCCAATTTTTTTCTAAAACGATTCTACTGATGGTGGGATCACAAAAATTTATTTTACCTTATAGTAACTACACTCAAGACTAAAATAAAGCATTTCCTGTAACTCTCTATCTACAAAAAACTCTTATGGCCCCTGTTCCCCTTTGGACACCGGACGTACTTCGGGAAGGAGGAAAGTTACTAGAGAAAGATGTGTAAACTTATAAAATTGTATGATTGAACATATACTCACGCCTCTAACTCTAAAGTTTCAACATAAAGGAAAACTGACATTAAACATACAGAGTACAAAATAAGAAAATACCAAATTCACACTCAATAGTGTTTCAGAAAAAAATATCAATTTTTTTGCAACAAAATATATATATATATATATATATATATTTCAAATTCAATCCATATGCCGCCCTTAGAATTTGCCGCCCCGGACAAATGTCCGGCCCTAGAGCCGCCCCTGTGTACACTGTCGAGGTAAAACATTATGAACATCCCACATTTTATAATGAATTCGTCTGAATAACGTGGAAGGTAAGCTGTTAAGTTAAAATGATGTTCAACAGCTTTTGGAGAAGGTAAGGAATCATTCCTGTACTTAATTTTGAGAATGATGTGAAAGGCTCATAATTTAAGCGAATTTGATAGAAGACAGATTGTTATGAGCCAGACTCGGAACGGGTTTCTCCGAAACTGCACCACTGGTTAGTTGCTTACGATTTGTAATTATAAGTATACATGCAAAGTTGATATAGGACTGTAAACCCAACAGTACACTCCAAGTTGTAGGACATCCACGCGTCATCAAAGAAAAAGGACGTCGAAGACTGTCTTCCGTCGTAAATCAAAATCAGTGCATAATAAGGGCTCAGCTGTCATAACAATTAAATGCACTTCGAAATGCAACTTTTTCGAATCCCACAGTTCAACGAATGCTATTGGATATGGAACTGTACAGCTGGCGTCCCACTCATGTGGCTTTGATGACCAAACGTCGTTGTAAACTACGTCTACAATGGGTTCGGAAACATCGAGACTAGCCATGGATAATTGACAGTTGCCTTCTAAGTTGAATACTGATCTTTCCTTCCTCAAGTCGATGGTAGTAACGGTATACGCCATTTTCCAGAAAGACAGTTGCTCTCCACCATCATACACAGGATGGTGTTAGCCATATTATGCTTTGGGGTACGTTCTCATAGGTGGCTCAGGGACCTTAGTTTTGGTACCAAATAAAATGAAACTGTGGATTATTTAAACATAACTACTGATCAGTTGAGCCCTTAGATGGGATCCGTGTTCCGAACAGGAAGCGGAATCTTCTAATAGGACAACTCCCTTTCTCCCAAATTTAGAATTACGTGAGTGTGATTCTATCACTATAAAAGTGAGTTTCAACTAATCCTAGTCTTTGCTAAATCCATTAGAGTAAATTTGAGCTTTCGTTAGAATCTCAAAAACCATCATTACTCCAGTGCTTTACAGAGAACTTAAATAATTCCATGAAAATGGCAATTGCAGGTGTTTTGCAGTCCAAAGATGGTGCAACACATTATTGAGTAGTTGTTTATAATGTATGTCAACATGCATTTACATGAAAATCGTTTTTCAAGCAACTTAATGATAAGAAATGAGTAAGTATAGCAAAATGTTTAGTGTAACTTTATTTAAATTATCACCTTTAAAAAAGTTATTAATTCTCAATCCAGCTCAATAATTGTATTGAATAATACAAGTATTTTTAAAAATCTAACCAAAAAAAAATCCCGTTGCACGAACTATTATTAAATTTGTTGACTTACAACATAGCTTCTAATAATAAATTATTTGCTTCCATTATAAAGACAACTACTACTGAAACTCTTCAAAGAATATTAACGCATGTTAGCTTAAAAATATCCTCTCTTGTCAGCTTTCTATAAAATTATATAAATAAGATAAATCCTTGAGGCTATAAAATATTGGGTGATCAAAATGAAACCTATACTTTAAAAAATAAATATAGAAATAAATAAGGATTTTCGCTTACGATTTTTAGTGTTCCATGAATATGTACAGTTGGTGGTTTTCTGTGTGTGTTGCGGGAGAAGAAGACAGCTCAGTTTTGGTGACATTCAGTGCTATTTTCCAGCGTGAGAACCAATCTTCTAGCTCTGCGAGGTGTCTGTGGAGAAAGTGTGTGATGCATTTTAAATCAGCGTGTTGGCTCAGGATTGCCGTGTCATCAGCAAACATGCATATGGTTGTAAATCTATTTTTCGGGATGTCATTGACGTAAATGTTAAATAAGGTTGGTCCCAGCAAACTACCCTGAGGGACACCAGATTTTATATCTTTGTAGCTAGAGTATGTGTTGTTAACTCTGACAGTGAAATTTCTGTGAGAGAGATAAGAGCGGATTATTTTAGTTAAATGTGGAGAGGTTTTAATCCAGATAAGAGAGAGAGAGCTTGTATAACAGCCCCACATGCCATACTCAATCAAAGGCCTTCTGGATATCTAGAAAAATGGCTCCTGTCAAACGCTTATCTTTGAGTCCAGTTTTTACGTACTCAACTACCCTGAGCAACACGTGCGATGTGGATAGTTGGGCACGGAATCCGTGTTGTTGAGAAATGAGGATATTGTTAGTTGAAAGGTGATCATTAAGTCTCGAGAAAATGATTTTCTCTTCGATTTTACTTAAGATTGGTAGTAAACTGATTGGACGATAAGCATCAGGACAGCTGAGGGACTTTCCTGGTTTTAGGATAGGAATGATTACAGCGGTTTTCCACATACTTGGGAAGTGCCCTGTAACCAAGATGTTATGAATGATGTTAGTAAGTTGGAAGATGACCGGCAGAGTGAAATTGTTCACCATTTTATTGGTGATCATTTCTCTGCCACGGCTTTTCTTGATTTTAATTTTTTTTAATATAATTTATTAGCTCAGAAGGTTTAGGAGGATGAAGAGGGGGATCATTGAAATTATTTTCATTTAGAAAATAATTTTCAACAATCCTGTTAGTTAGGTTATCAGAGAATTTATTAGTAATGTTATTGTCCTGAAATTGAGATTCCAGGGAGCAGGCAAGAGTTTCCACTTTGTCAGAGTCTGAGAGTGCGATCCCGGAGGGACCATTAAGGGCCGAAACAGGAGTCCTCTTTTTCCTGAGTGCTTTTGACATACCCCAAAGGGAGCCCTCCTCAGTGTCAAGAGAGTTAAGAGTGTTCTCCCAATTTTTGTTTATGAAGGTTTTTACTTTACGGTGGATTTTATTTTGTAGATTGTTTAGAAGTCTTTTGTCATGTGGAGAGAGAGTGAACTGCCAGACTTTTTTCTGGCTCTATTTCTTTGGATGAAGAGGTTTCTGAGTTCCTCGCTAACATAATGTTCGTGTTGAGTGGTGATGGTTTTAGAAGCAGCGACGTGAGCATTTAAGATTTTGTCTGTGAGATCGGCTACCTGCTTCTCGATATCCTCTCTCGTGTTTGCTGTGTTAGGTGTGAAGATAATAGTGTTGTTTAAATTATTTAAAAAACTCTCCCAGTTTGTTGAAACATTACGAGTAGGAAAATTAAATTGTGTAGTTGTGTCAAAGTTTAAAAGAATAGGATTGTGATCAGAACTGAGTTCTGGGAGAGACATGATTTGGCTGGGCCAATCAACGTTGCGGGAGAGTGCGAAATCTATGATGAAGGAGGAGCGAAGGCCGAACCGAGTAGGGGTGGGCGGAGCCAAGAGATCCGTGTGTGTGTGTGTGTCCGTGTTGTCTCAATTAAGTTATTAAGAATTATTCCTCTTTGGCTATTAAATTTCCCACCCCAGGAAATATGGTGTGCATTGAAATCTCCGCAGAGAATAGAAGTCTGGCCGAGGGCACACAAAGAGTGTTTCAGTGTCATTAATTAAATTTGTGTTTGGATTACTAGGTGAAATGTAAATAGATGAAACTATTATCACATTGCCGTTCGGGGGTGTAAGAGCAACCGTGGTAGCCTCGACCACTTCTAGTGGCGGTGTTGGAATGTTGTGATGAGTAAGAGAGGTTTTAACGAGAATAGCAGTGCCTCCCCCTGGTCTGAGGGGGTTAATGTTTTGCCTGTCATTGCGATACGTGATGTAATTTGGAATATTGAAGTTTACACCTGGTCTCAAGTGTTTCTTGAATTAAAACTAAGTCGGGGTGATGCTTATCTATGAAGTCGCGCAACTCGACGGTACGCTGACGAACTCCATTAGCATTCCAGGATGTGATTCTGAGCCCAAAGCAGCTAAAACCCATCAGGCGTTATGAAAAAGGTATTGGTAGAAAATATCTACCTTTTCATGCTTTTTGGCGGCATTAAGAGACTTCCCAACCTCAAGGAGGTATGGGAATTCTTTGTGAATAAGGTTTTAATTTCTTTCACGGCATCCATGAAAGTGAAATTATCGTCTTGAGTATGGTTATTATTTTCACTAGGTGGTGGAGGGGGTGTAGTTTTAGTAGTATGGGGTTTTGGTGCTTCGGGTACAGAGATAACCGACTTGGATCTGTCGCGTGGCTCCCTCTGTTGGGAGGGTTTCGTAACATTTGCATAAGTTAAGTTGCTATCCACTGGTTTAGCAGGTGGAAGTGGATTTCGAGTATTTCTATTTTGGGAGGGATCTCCCTTTTTTGCTTTTATTTTAGGGAAGGCGGGACATTCGTGCCAGTTTGCCATGTAGCCAACACCTTTGCAGTTGATGCAGGTGGGGTTGGGGATTTTTTCTTTGGTAGGGCAATCGTTTGTTTTGTGAGCTTGCCCACATTTTAGGCATCTCGTTCCGATATGGCAGTTTTTAGAGGAGTGATGGAAATAGTTGCAATTATAGCACTGGGTAGGCCCATGACTTTTGCGGAAGGTGTCAACAGTTACTGCTAGGTAACAACACTTTTTTAAATCCTTTAAAATATCAGGGGAATCGGGGGTTTTCTTGGCTTCGACCATGAAAATCGGAAGCTGAAGTTTTGTTTTGCTCTTTGTGAGTTGGGCAACTCTTTCAATTAGATAGCCCTGGCCTTCCAGGTCAGTTTTGATTTCCGCAATATCAGTGGGTATTGGGAGACCTTTTTTTTTACATTTTTTATGTCTGGTGGCTGGGGGTCTATGACATAGAATCTTTCATTTATTGATTTAAGGTAGTCGGTTATTTTTTCTATGTTCTTCAATTGTTGCGGAGTTTATTTTAATATATTCCCCAGTCAGCTTGTTGACTGAGGTGGGGTAAGTTCTTTGGAGCTCCTGTAAAATTATCCTTGAAACGGAGCATAATGGGGACCTTGACGGCCACTGGCACGGATGTTTGATCCAAGTCGATTGTTGTGGCTCCATGCAAGAAGAGAGAAGTTATTTTGGACAGGTGTGCTTATGGCACTTCCGTCATCAGTCTTAGTTTTTTTCGCATGCTTTGTTGGAATAATAAAGCCTTCGTTATCAGAAAAATTTTTATTTTTTAAATTTTGCTTGGTTGAGGTTTCTGGCACCAAGGCCGGGAACTCCACTGGGTTTTGGACAAATTTAGGTGGTTGAATGTAAGATTCAGCCAACCTCTTAGAGAGGTTTTTAATTTTTAAATTGTGGTCACAATCAGGGACATGGCAAGGTATCATAATGCTCAACTCACCTTGAAGGCTATGCAGTGCAGCTACGATGTCTTGCTTCTCCTTTTCAAGATTCAGTACCGTAGGGGTGTCTGTATCTCTGGCATCTTTACGCTCAATATTGATAATATTATTAAGATACGAAAGTCTTGCCTCTTTACAGGCAATCTCCTTTTCGTGCGCTCTGACGAGCGCACAGTGAACATCAGGATCGGGAGAGGAATCAGCGTCATCGACAACGTCCATAATCTTATCCTCAGAGCTTGTCTCAGTGCGTCCGTTCATGACGGTGGCTCAGGGCAGAATGTTTGCTAGACTGAATTTCAGGGCTTTTGAACTATACTGAATGCGTGATATTGCGGATGATTTCGCTTCTGCTTTCCTTTCCGGCCACCAGATGGAAGCACGGTTCTTTCTATCTCGTACTGCTTTTAAATTGTTTTACACCCCGCAATATCTTAAAATCTTCTGTTCTTGGAACAATTGATTTATATTTTTTTTGAAAGCTGGGTATTCCTTGTTTCCTTTTTATCATTTTTACCATGTTATATTCACGTATATGACTTCATTGCGTTTATAAGCTCTTATACCGCGACCTGTCCTTCATCATGCTTATTTTTTTGCCTCCCCTTTTTTTTTATCACAGGCAATTGTGCAAGTTGTTCATTTTAAATTTTATTCAAAATTTAATTTTATCCCCCCTTTTCCCTTTCTGTTCTGTGGAGTCTTGAAAAATCTTCCAATACTCCTTTTTCTCGGGACGCTTACACTGAACGTCCCACTTTGCTTTCCACGCCCATTTTCTGCAATGGCTGGTTCTTACCAACCAATCGCAGTCTGCAGGGTAGTTCTTCCTTCAGCGCGCTTCTCTACGTAATGACTAAACTCTGAACTTCATTTTTCTCCCTTACTATTTCTGATCCTTGGTCTCTTGCTGCTCCCTGATTGGACGGCCTTGCTCCGCCCACAAATTTCAGTATTAATTTTTTCATTTTATAGCTCTTAAAAGAGCTTTTTGTTATATAAATTTTAATTTTCATTTTTACTTTAATTATCCTTTTTAAAATGGGCAATGGTAATTTTTCACTGTCATCTACATTCCAGGATAGGAGGTTAGAGTCCGGAAGGACTAAGTACTCCAAAACGTACCCCAACGATCGATCAGCGCGCTGACTGCGTCCGCCGCTGTTTTATGACAGCTTGTGTTCTGCCCATTAATTAGTCCTTCCTTTATTTTTCTTTTCTTTATTTTATGTCACCCCATCTTTATGATCTCTCTCTCTCTCATTTATTTTATTAATTCTGATGAGGAGGTACTTCCCTCCTTTAGGGACAGCCACTCCGTAAATTACATGCCACATGACACTACAAATTTTTTTAAAAAAAGCATTTTATGGACGTTTGGAAAATTTTAAAAATTCTTAATTTTTTAAAATTGTAAAATAATGGCTCGTCAAACTAACTTTTTGCTTTCAGAATCAACTTAATAATATAATCTGAATATAAAACATAAATTATTTTTACGGTTACTGTCTCCAAAAGAATTTTTTGAAAAAGGGTACTGTGTAGCCTCAAGCCGGGAGTTGGCGCGATCACGATACTAAAGTTAATTGTCACGCGGGTGGCTGAGGTGCACCCAATCTTTCTTTTATAATTACTTTTGTTGTAGACGATAAAAATCCTGATTTCAGTGAATAAATTAATGAAGAGAAAATGTATTTTCCTACTTCTAAGGATTTTTCAATTTTTCTTTGATAATTCGAGAAAAAATATCAATCAAGCTGAACCAAGAAGTTTCAAATGTGCGTAACTTTAGTAAAGACACAAATCACAGACTTTTTTTGCTAACATTAAAGAGTGTTATTTTCCGGCAAAACTGTCATATTTTTTCAAGTTATTGTTTTATAGTCCTTTGAACTTGAACTTTTTGATGCTTGTGTCTCTTTAACAGGGTGAAGTCTGTCTTGTTGTACATTTATGGCTTCACATCAAACGTTTCAACCCCTTCCTTAAATTTACTTTCCCTATCATGATAAGTATGCATTATTTCAGCAAGTTCTTCCCTTGCTTGATCAGTTTCAATTTCCTTCTAAAGAGATCCCAGATGCCCATTTCTTTTTTTATATTCGGCTTATTTTAAATTATAAACCATATTAAAAGTCGAACATTAGAGCAATCAAAACCACCAAAAAAGTTGTTCACAGGAGAGAAATGTAGCATATTCATAAAAAAAAATTTTTAGACCAAAAGTGGTCGCGTGGGAAATTCAGTCAAAATAAGTACCCTAAGATTGTAAAAAAAAAAAACCGATTTTAGTTCTCATGAAGATTGTCACATAATAAGATACTATTAAGAATATTGGTAAGAAATAAACAGTTTTTTGACATTTCATGAGCCTTGGTTGACTCTGGGACCCGAGCTCTTGCTGCCGGTTTAATGGAACATAAAAATCCGTGAGGGAATGTCTTCGTTTATATGTAATTAAAATTTGATTGTTGTACCATATTTTGAGAAACCTCGGTACATCTAGTAATATATTTAAAATTTAGTTGACAATCTTATTGTTTTAAATCTTTCAAATACAAGAGTCCTCAAAATCTGATTTCCTTGAAAGTTAAGATATAGTTCTGGTATTCGACGTTCATCTAATGTAGCTGCCCCCCCCCCTATTGGAATCATTATACTTTGAATAAAACCTTTGTCTCGCTAACTTTACATATGTTATAATGCTTGCGTATGGCATGCTAACGGTTTTATACCCTATTATGGTTTATTTCCTTATTTTGTGAAAAAAATTAATGTCCTCTGAAGTAATATCCCCCAAAATATATTCGAAGAATATAACTTAATTGAGCTACTATGAATAATTTTCGTGTAATCTAAATCTAGAGTGGCAACATTTCTGATGTTTTTACCTTTAAGAAAAGGCAACTTAGATTTTAAAAATTCTCAATCCAAGCTATTTTATTTCCTATTTTATGCTTAAAAATTAAGGAGAATACTAATGTTTAGTAAAATAGGGCAAATACATGTTGTAATTTATTATTTTTGTGATGAAGTGCCTTTTTACATTAAAAATGCAATTTTCTCAAAATGATTGTTTTCAAACTGAGTGTACCTTTTTCACAGAATCTAAAAAATAAATGTACTTGCAATTTTTACTGCACATAAATAATATGTAACTATATATAATGGAGCTACTTTTTTGGAGATTTTCCCAAAATATTTTGCTGAAAACCATAAAAAAAATGACAATTTTCAAAAATTTCAAAACGATACTTTTACGAAGAATTTTTTTGAAAAAAGTAAACAATATATTTTAAATATTTACCATTATTTAAATAAAAAGGCCTAATTAATATACAGACAAAATTTTAAGTTTTAATATTTAACAGTTTCTGAGAAACAGGTTCCTAAAATGGCTCAATTTAACATTGTCGGTATAGGGGGTACCGACTAGTTTTAATGTCAGTACCGTCATACATTATTAATATTAGTACATCCATCTAGCTTAGTAAAATTCCTTGTCCATTAGATAAGATATCATGCTAGATACTTTGTTTTGGTGGGAAGTTCGGAGACACGTGACCAAATTAAAACGAATCGGGTTCTTTGATGATACAATAACGTTTCTTTCTCATTATTAGAAGAAATTGTTTGGAACTAATTCTGTCAACAAACGAAGTTTTATATAAGGTGTGATATTAAGGTGTTTCGTTAGAGTATATATACTAATATATATATATATATATATATAATATATATATATAGTACTCATTAAAAGTAATACTTTCATTTGTAAGAAAAACGATCGCGCTAATTGGAGCTTTTCAATTGAGTTTTCTCACAAACCTCTGGTATGCAAACAAATAAAGCAAGCAAAGAAGCATCCTCCACCCCAAAGATCTTTTCATAATTAGGCTAATAAGAACTGGAACAAATGTTAATTATTCATTGTTTAATGTTATTGAGCACATTAGATGGTTTTAACTAATGAACAATCTCAAGCAAATGTTTTCTGTACATATTGAGCGAAACAAAATAACGATAACATCCAAACAAAATATCCCTATTCCAAATAATAGTCAACAACTAAATAAGGCTTTTTTCTTTTCAAGAATTATAAATAGTAATATCTCATGGGAAGGAAAAAAAACAGAAACCCAAGACTTGATAAATATTTTGTTCTAACAATTAATCTTATTCACACAGAAAGAATAAATTTAAATCTTAAGTTAAATGACAGTTGGATATCCAATTTTAATCCGAATGATTGGACCCACTCTGATATGTTACCTTTTCAAGAACTCTTAAAAAGTGTGAGAAAATTTTGTCGTTCTGTCTAATAACTATCGCTTCAGCCGTAACAAAATTATTAGAAGTATGATCCTCCAAAGATTTCTAGACTACAGTTTTCGGTAAACATTAGCGCATACAAATAAAAATACACTTAACTTTTACTTGATATTTTCAACCTTCATCATAAATAACACATAGTTTGTTTTACTACACTTTAATTAATTCTCAGTCAAGGGACAATGTAACACACTTTTATATTGGTTTCAAAACAGTTAAATGGAAATCGAATTAATACTATGTAATTTTTTTAATTATAAAAATGAAGGTAAATTGTCAGAACATTCTTAAAAAAATACATTTACAATAAAAAAATTACATTATTAGTAGAAAATGATAGTTATTTTTAGTCTTAATGGGAAATTTTAGATTGTTTTTCCTTGATTAAAGCTTCAATATCCGAATCATTATCTGTTATTGCAATTCATAAAGTTTCCTCCAAATGTTTGTCTGTCAGCTATGTTATTGTTTTAGATTCTATGTTTTTCATTATACTAAAATGATGTTCACATATGTAGTACTGCCAAGGATAGAAGACATGAACAATGCATGTTTACGAATTCTTGGTACTTGTCGTCGGTTACGGTTTCGAATAAAATTTGGATAATGTAAGGATTTCCACGAAAATTGTATTTTTAATGCAGAGGCTCACTGTGAAATACTTATTACAATTTAGGTGGAACACTTCCAATGTCTACTAAAAATAGATAGGAAAGCATTCTCATAAAAATTTCATTTTCACTAAAACGGAAAAATCTGCTTTCGAATTCATCTTTTAGATTAGAGATATGCAATGTACATAATCACTTGGATTCTTATTAATAAAGTTCTCTCCATAAGATTTAACTCTCCATCAGTTTTGAAAAATGAATTGAATTCTTATTTACAACTGATTCTCCCATAAAATCTTAAAAATTCTGAACAAGTAGATCTTTTCACAGTAAGTGTTAGATCAAATAATTGAGATGATCTGTAATATCGTTAAAAAATACAAAATTTCTTAACCATTCCAAGGTATCTGACTGCCTTAAAATCATGGATTTGGTGAAAAATTGACAAAAAATTTTACGATTTCACACTTTGAGGGTCAACTTAATAACTTTATAAAGATACCAAGTCTTTTCTATTTTTCGTTCACTAGAACAAAATTTACAACTGTTTCAGTAAAAGTAGATTAAACTTGCGTTTGGTAAATTTCGACCAGAAGTGACATTCTGAAACCAAAACTGAAAGTTTTTTCGGATTCCTTACACATTTTAAAAGCTATTTTTTCAATTACAGTATATTTTAATAGTTTATTTAATCACTTCAAAGCAGCATTCTCTATTATTCTTTTTAAAGTAAGTTTACATATCTGGCAATTTCTGGATATCTCTATATTTACTTAGTAGCATCGTTCCATATTGCTGCTAATTATTGCATTTTGTTATTTACTAAAATCAGTTCATTTTTACTCTTTTCGTGTTTCCTAAAATTATATTTTAAACATTCTTTTTTTCTGCCATAGGACACGGAAGAAGAATTCGACAAAAAAGCGAAAGTTAACCGGAAATTTTCGCAATTTCCAAAAGAAAGTTATTAATGAATGTATTAGTTCCTACAAATAGAGATAAGGATTAAGTGATGTTTTATTTAGAATTGATTCAGGAACTCTTTCTGGTAAAAGAATTTTCGACATCGAAACATTTATGTCAATTTTTATTGTTCTTTCTAGCTGTGTTTGTTTTAATCGAGAACTATACTATGGACTGAAGATTTCAGACTTTTTTACAGTCAAATTTCTTCCTCAAAAGCAAACAATGTTTTTTTTTTTTCAAAAAGAATTCACTTCTATATAAAAAATGAATAATTTAAATCCTAAAAATCTTCTTGTCTTTGGAATGAGTATTATTTTCAAATGATTTTCAATATGAAAGAAGCTATTCAGAATGCTAAATATTCCTTATCCGTCAAAATGTACATTCCGATAGTAAGAAATTAAGTTGCAGAATTCTTCGTCACTAGTCTCTTAGTCACGCATGTTGAATTCTGAGAAATCCATTACGGCGTATTCAGATGTGAAGCTCAGATGTACCATCATCATGTCCACATGTAACATACATGTGATTTACGTATGATATGATCATGTTTACATCAGAGACGTACCATCTACATCTTTAATGTAGATGCTACTAGGTAAAATCGTAACTACTGTGCATTGAATGCATGTGTCTCAGCAATGTCTGTGGACTCTGGAAAAATATTAGGCATAGAAGTGCTGAGTCAATATTGCTGAGTGTGTACAACAGTTGAAAATCATCTGTACCCTCCAAAAATGTGTAATACAGGTATCTCATATGTGTAAGAAGCACAAAGGATCAGCATCAAATATGAAAACTGTCGGTGCTTACAGGAATTTTTAGAGGTCCGAAGCAAACCGTGGTCTTCTATATACTTCATATTATGTGGATGGTGATTCAAACGTTTCACTAATATTAGTCATGTTCACTATTTTCCAACTCCGACTCCGCTTTATACGCGGGATTGTTAGCGTAGTTAAATATAAGTTCATAGGATATGTGCGGAAGACTGTAGGTCCTCGTTTACGTAAATTTAAAAGATCTACGAACGGCTTAGGAGGGAAGGTAAATTAACCGACAAATTCATCGATACACTTCAAAACTATTTTGGAATTGCAATTAGATGTAATGTTGACAAATTTGTCCTGCTGTCATTGCTGCGACATTCTCCATTATTTCTCTACCGGCAAAAACCTAGGCATGTACAATTCCTGATTTTTAGTGCATGTACCAGGCAAAGCAAGGAGGAAAGTTGTACAAACATAGGACACCTGGCTAAATCACACGCTGTATTAAATACTATGAAACCCACATATATGGATTTATACGCGATCAATCAGTTCTCAGAGAGGAGATTACTGCTTTACATTGAAAAACCCAAAATGTCAATGAAAATTTTTTAGGTTACTTTTGGTAGACATAATTTTTTTAAGAATTAAAAAGCTTTTTCTGAACTTTCGCCATTGCGGTATGGAACACTCTATCTGTATTTACAATTTAATGATAGGTCTAAAGAAATTCTTTCTGTGTTAGAACCTTTAAATTCTAATGAGAAGCAGCACCGCTTTATGAAAGGATTTTCTAAAGTGTTTAAAGGAGAAAATTATCTACACAGAGAAAGTCAGCATTAAACGCGGCTGCAAAAAAGGGCAAAATCTCAGAGGACTTAATAAAGAGAGGCAGTAGTATTACTAGCGAAGGAAGGCATTCTGTATAAATCAGAGGAATTTTAAACCAACATGTATGAGTTAATATTTAAAAAAATGTATTTCAAACTTCTCAATGTGTTTTACACAAAATATGTATTTTCTGAGAAAGTGCTCAAAATGGGACGGTGTTAGTTTAAAAAGTTGTGAAAATTATTAACTGGAATTTTTTATGCATGTTCTGCATAGTAGGAAAAGTATTTTAACCTTCGATATATCAATCCCTGTTTTTTAAAAAAAATTTACAGTCTCTTACGCGTATATAACTACTGTTTTCTTAAACAATTTCAAATAATAACTAAGATAAATTGTTCTAGTTTTTGTCAAAATTAAAATACCTCTTATCCTGATGGTCCTTTCAAAAATTAATTGCAAAGTAACGCATAAAAATTTAAAAATTAAGAATTCATGCATACATATTTTGTACAGAATTAACATTTGTTTGTGTAATCTTTTTAAATTTTAACTAATGTTTTCAGATTTTAATAATATAATAAGAGTTATTTTCTTCTCTTCTTAATTTTAACATTTTTTTTTTCTTTAAAAGAACTCAATAAATTTAAGAACTACAATAAAAAACTCAATTTTTTTTAAAGTTGTTTTAAGTAGACGGACACCCCTTAGTTCATTCTCTTTACAACTTCGGAACTTTCCTGCTAAGACAGAATACTTACCACTGTGATTTGTATCATAATGTATCTTAATGTTGTATACCTTCATCACAGCTACACTGTTGCTGCAAATTGAAATGTCTACTTTAATCTTATGTTCGCCTAAAAAGTAAAGATTTGACAACTTTTCTTGAGAAAAATCTTCCTTTTTCTTTTCTTGTTTGTTATCAAAGCTTGTCTTGAGCCCTCCTTCAAAACGATCTTTAAGACTTCTTGATTTAAAAATGTGAAATGATTGTGTGTAATTTAGTAAAAAAATCAGTTGTAAAAACTTGCTTATCACCAACTGAACAGGATGTTTACAACCTTTTGTATTTTTGACTACTAATTGCAACTTTATAGGACGTAATTAACTACCATTTGAGCACTCACTCTTCCACGGCCAGCAGCATGCTCTCAAGATCTCTTTTGGTCAAGTATTAGGGTAAGACTGGCATCCTGTTGGAAATAAGAATCCAATGTTTTTTTCTTACCGAATATTGTTGGTAGCTCAGTCAATTTTTTACGGAACAAAATGTTTAGGATTTGCAGTGAATTTTTTGAAAACATTCGTCATTAGATAATTTTTTTATCTCAGTTTGATATCAAACATATCAATGAACTGTTTTAAATATCAAAGAAAAAGCAAAAATTGTTTTTACGACAAAATGCTAACAAGGCAATTTTTCTTGAAATTTCCTCAAACCCAATTTGGAGACACTAAAATGCCTTCCATGGGCCACCGGTAGAAGGCCATAATTTAAAATTAAAAAAAGAGCAATCAATGAAAAACTTCTGTATTGAATACTTTCAGAAGCATTTTTAATAAACATATGCAGATTTTGACCTAAGATATATTATGATACACTTATGAAAAATATGATTAACAACCACTAAACATTTTCTGCGTGACTGCTATTTTAATCTAAATTTACGCTATCTGATCTTAAAATTTTTCAACAATCATTTTTGTATAGTTAAGTTAGTTACAGTAACTTAAATTATAAATGGCTCTTCTAAGAGAAACCAGTATTGGTGTAAGGGAATTCGTATTAAGATTACTTTAATTAGTATTTATACAACTTAAAAGTAATATTTCAGTATTGAAAAAAAGTCATTATACCTTTTAAGATCATTGAAAATGAATATTATTTTTTAAATAAGCCCTGATAACATACGAAAAAAAAAACAATTTTCCACTCTTAGCTTTTACTAATTCATTGTTTTTCAAGGTTGGTTTAATTTTGATTTCATAACTCAAATATATACATAAATAAAACTTCCACACCTAACACTTCTTGGCATAAAATAAATTCATTTATTTTTAAAAACGCATAGAAATTTATTTCTAAAAATGTGTCAGAAAATTACCGAACAAAAACAAGTTTCAATTATGAGAAGAAATTCAACAATAATAATTTATTCATTCTGTTATATGATTAAAATATACATAGCTGGCCACACAAAATGAAACACACTGAAGAGAAAGCATGCAAACGATGTGAAATTTACATTATGCGTTAGCGGCGGTAAAATATGCAAATCATTAGCATTATAGTGCAGAAGGACATCACGGGCGACCTTAGCGCCCCGCAAACTCTTTATAAATCTAGAACTCATTTTTTTCCCCGTGTTAGCTTCACACCTATGCCTCGTGGATGACATCGAGCGTCTTTTGATCAAAGTTTTCTGGATTTGAGCTGAGGAAGAATAGTAGCCTATAGGGAATTGCAGTTATCCTTCGAAGGGCCAACGTGCTGGACGAAACCAAGCACCTGTGATGAGGATATGTCGTCGCTGGATGGAGAAAAGCGACTTGCTGACTGACGGGATCGATCACGCTCAACGTCACTGCCTTACGTGATGACGAGCGGATTGTGCGCATGGCAGTGATACATCGCGCTACCACATCATGAACCGCGCAACAGATTCAATCTGTTGCTCATCAGCTAGGTACGTCGCTCGTACCGTTCAAGGCAGCGTTGTTTGCAGCAGAGTAAAATGTCCTCAAGAACTTACATTGTTTCGTTTATATAACAGAAAGGAAACCACAAGCGTTTGCGCCCCCATTGGTGCAATGAACGCAAGGCATGTACAACAGAATCTAATGATATTATGTTTAATGACGAACGCCGCTTCTGCTTGCAACATCACGATTTTTGGTTCGAGCTTGGAGACGGAGTGGCAGTGTCTGCTGAATTATCTTTTTAAGCATCACCTCACTGGTCCTGCATTGGGTATCAAATTTAGGGTGGTTTTGGATTTTACTTCCACACCCCTCTATTACGGGCTGCCGGTACACTAAACAGCCAGCACTATATTCCTAAGAAGATTCGAGCCCATGCTTTTTCCATACATTCAGCACTTGCCATAAACCATATTCCAACAGGATAAAGTGCGTAGCACGCAATGTTAAAGAGTTTTTCTTTGCCCATCAGATTGAATTTCTTCCTTTGCCTGCTTGTTCTCCCGGTCTATCCCCATTCCAAAAAGTGTGGTCCAATCTTGCACAACGACTGACCCGGGATACACCACACGCTGCTACAGCAGATCAAACTTTGGTACTATGTGAAAGCTGCATGGAGTTCTGTACACCAAGGATACATCTAAAGCCTCTGCTTCTTTGCCGAGGCATTTGGCAGCAGTCATACTTAACAATGGTGGCTAAACTAACTACTGTCATTATCCACACGTCACAAGAGTCTGTAATTTTAATCGTTTGATCTTTGTTCAACATGTTATCTGTCAAATAAATTTCGCAGTGATATCTCTGATTCTTCTTGGTGTTGCATTTTGTGTGGCTATATATATAGCAGAGGATATTAAGTGTGAATTTACTTTTCGTTTTAAGTAAAATAAAATAATAACATTTATCCCTCAAATTTCACTGCTTTCACTGTAGAGAATTTATTATTTGATTAAATAAAATAACTTATTTGTTGCTGATTTTGCATGTATAAATTTATGTATATATATAATATAAATATAATATATTACATACTTTGAAACGTAGGACTATTGTGTAAATGTATATTCATCCTTTATTGTAAATGGCAGACATTACTCAAATGTCGTTTTGTACATGGAATACTAGTACACTTTGTCTTGAAGTTTCCGTGATTGATAAATATAAAAATGATTGAAAACTTCATTTCCAAATATACAAAACTATGTATGTGGTAGAAAATATAGCATTATTCTCTGATATAACTTGAAAAACTTACTGTACTTTCAAGAGGGTAATGTTATAGTGATATGTAATATATGTCCAAAAAATATAAAAGTGATTCAGTCTCAGTTATTCACTCATGCACAACGTATGTAACATAGGTAGAATTCTAGGTATGTACTTCACATAGCTGATACATGCACGTATTTTGGTTAGAAACATACACAATCATCAAGAGTCTGATTAAAAAATGTTCCTTTTCTATTTTTTTAATTTCCATTAGTGTGCGTAAACTCAAAATTAAGGGTAATGAGTAAATTAAGAATTAAATAAATAGGAAAGGTTTTAAAAGACGAAAAAGTACTAAGGAATAAAATAATATTTCTAAACAAGGAAAGGTGCACAAAGCTTTAAAGAAAATAAATTTTTACATAAACAAACATAAATTGGCAGTATAATTAACCCACTTATTATTTGAATATGGATGCGAAATGAGTCAAGAGGGGGAAAAAGCAACTTGTGCTTTCGGGAAATTAATAATACCCTGTTCTTGAATTTCATGTAAACCTGCTTATACTGTTGATTTCCTCCAGTATGTAAACTTTAAAGCTGGTTTTCATCTTGCAGTCTGTCACTCAGTCTTTTGATTTCTCAGATCAATCCCATGTACTCCCATGTGTCTCTAAATGTCATCATGTTTCGTCCCAATAGTCAGTTCTTTTGGTTTTTATACCCCTTATCTTTTCCTTTATTCCTTAAGAGTTCATTTTTCTTCTTAGTTCTGATATTACCATATTGTTGGATTTGCGGTTCTTAACAAATATTTAGGTTTTCTCATACGTAACTCTCGATTTAGTGAGTGAATATTAACGTCTCACTGTTAAGCTACACAAGGGCTTTTGGTGACGGACCTCGTAATTTTGAACCATGGTCAAGTGACGAGAACGACACCTGAGCTGGAATTCCCTTTCCTAACTACCACACCACACCACGGAATCGCGTTTGAGTTCTCGACAAATATAGCGGACATCGCTCCCCTACACAGTGGGTCTTTAGTGGTACTGTGCTCGATCTCGTGACAAGCCAGCCGAGATCCGATACCTTAACCACTAGTCTACTGCGGCCGTACGTAAATCTCGAACTGTAAATATTTCAGGAACTCAAACCTTTCAAAGTTTAGTTTATCTTTCTCTCAGATTTTACACATTAGATTTATTTATTTATATAAATACTATAACATATTCAAAGCAATATTTTTTCCCCTATAGCACATTTGAATATACCCAACTGTCCAGTAGTGTAACGTACACCTCCGCAACCCTCGCATTGCGAGGGGTCCAAATCCTAACTGACGTTAAGTATATAACCATTGTAAAATCCATCTTAGGGCTAAAACCTGACATTGCACGGGGGCTCTAATCATCTCTAACCATTGCAAATGTCTCCGACTTCTTTAAATGAATGAAAATAACGAAAGTGTGTAAATCAATATACCCAACTGTCTGAATTCTACTTCATTTTTTGATGTGATTATAACATCCATATTATTCTCCTCATTGCAACTGAGAGAATTCATCTGTCTCTTTTCTCGGATGACACTTAAAGCGAATGGATGTAAAAGAAAAAAAAAAGCCATTCTACGGATATTTAAATTAGTTTAATAAATCCGTTTTTCTGTTCGACCATTCTCTTTGTATGGACTTGCTCCAGAATGCATCACATTATATTATTACATTTATGTGAATAGTTACTTTATTCATTAATATTCTTGTTCTAAAATACATTCTATTAACTTTCAAATGGGTTGCAATAAAATACAATACATAATTGCAAAAATAAAGGCATTTAAAAATGTGTAATATAACCGAGCCTACCTGCCTGACTATATCTCTGTGATATGTGAATTTCAGAATATCGGCTAATTTTCCTTAAAATTTTTCTTGACGATAAGTAAATATTTTACAAATATTCAAGAGTCTTATACATGAGATTAACTTGCAGGATTAGGTATATTTAAAATACTTAAATATACGTTATAATTTTTGGAAAAGTATGTATGTAAATAGAATTTTAAAATTTATTGAAATCAACTTATGGATTGATAGAATAAATTTATAGAAAATAAAATAATTTTGAATTACAATTAGTCCCTAACTTCTTAATTGCTTTGAATTTTTTATAGGTATGTATAATTCAATAGTTATACGTATCACGTGTACAAAAGTAGCGATTTCAATGTTTCATGGGGGGGATCTTAAGCACATATAAACATTTAGTAGCTTATATAGATGCTTTTTTTGATAAAATTAAATCTTATGTATGTATACATTTTCTGAATTTTTATTGATAAGAAAATTATATATATATATATATATATATATATATATATATATATTCACCATTATATAGTTTTTAAGACATGTAATCAATATGTAAAATTAAGTTACAAAAAAAATCTCATTTAAAACAAAAAAATAGTTAAAAATCAAAATTTTTTGTATTTTAAATTAGTTAAATAAAATTATCAAAAAGTATTGTACTCTCTCATTTATATATAATTTTAGATACTACTTGTGTTGACTTTTATTTTGAATAAATTCAAAGTAGGTTATACAACTTCATATTTATATGCTTGCACCTAATTCTAAAATTTTAAAAAAATACATTCGAAAAAGGAAAATTCCATTCGTGATACTTTATTTTTTTCAGTTATTCTAAATATTTATGCAATTGTTTTCATTCCTCGAAAGTTTTTTCGTGTGTTAGGTCGTATTGATATTAAAATATTTAAGAATGTTTTCAAAGGTTGAAAAAAGTTAACAACCTTGTGGAAACTTCTTTTCTCACTCAGTGTGCTCTGCTTCATTTAAAAGCAATAGTTTATATTTTATACTTATATAAAATGCAGAATTTCATAAGATTCATATTATTTACGAAAGTACTAGGTGACGCGTCATTGATAGCTTAAGCATATTTGTGCATTCCTGTTGAAAGGCGAAAAATTATTTCGACCACTTCTTTGGTCAAGATTATTCGGAATAACAGTGTGCCTGAAACCTAAAATAATAATTACCATTTCCCGTTTCAAAATCTTTTACTGTGTATTTCTGCCGACTATTTTACATTGGCTGTGCCTTAATGTTTTATCAATCTTTTTCTTTTTGTAGATTTTAAAAATAGTGAAATTATTGGATATTTAGAGTTTTTGTTAAAACGAAGCTTCTTATATGAAATTTAAAAATTTTATTCATAAGAACTCAACATATTGATATTACAGGAAGTAAAAAGATAATACAATTTTAGATATTAGTTGTTTTGGTTCACATCGGTTAGGAAGATTGTTAATTCTGGAATATTGAAGAAAAAGTATTTATATATGGTTAGAATGCTGTCTTCACACTCTGGAACCTGTGAGGATGAACTTCATTTCTGTTCATCAGTTGGTGGGGGAATGATTTCCAATTCGGCATCATCAGGTGGTAGTAAACTAACCATCTCTGACACACTTAAAGGTGCCGGTGCGTAAAGGTATTCACTGATTTTTAGGTCAGGATTTATTTCATCTACTGACACACTTAAATGTGCCGGCTTTGAATTTAGTGCACTTGATGCTTTATATGGTTTGGACTCAATTCATCATCTTCTGGTGTGATTTTAGCAGCGAAACTTGCATAGCTCTTCTTTATCTGCAAAACAAAATGATCCGTATCATTATGTCTGCAATTTGTTGCAGAAGTAATCTTGTGGGTCATGCTTTTTGCATCAGTAATAAGACAAGTTCCAGCTCTCCCTCGCCTTGGGTTTGAAATATATCGTACACGTCTTTGCGTTGGTTTAGGAGTAATTCCCCTTGCGATCCTGCAATTTATTCAACAAAAAAATTAAATTGTACATATATTATGTATTTTTAAACGTTTAATAAAATAAGAAATACAGCACATAAAATATAGATACTCGCTTTCATTAGAGTTAAATAAGAATTTTAATTGGAGCCTAGGGCGTGTTGTACTTCATATCGCAAAATCAGGGTTGCGACTTGTGACTTTCATTTAGCATATGATTCTAGTACTCATCTAATTGTTAACTTGTGTGTTTGAGGACACGAAATATTTTAGCATATGAGAAAAAAATTTTCACTTAAATATACAGAATGAAAAACGGAAAGCAGAGTACACGTTATTTTCTCTCTCAAACATGTCCAGCAAAGACATTCAAATAATTTAGAAGATAAGTGTAGCTTTATCTGTAGAGTAATAATTGAATTTTTTCATCTTAATTTCGTAACTGTCTAACATCTTAAAGATGTTAGTCAAATAAGGTCCATTACAAATTTATCAACTTCCATACACCCAAACATTTACAAATTTGGAAAGTAGTGTAAAGACGGGCTCAGAATTGTACCACGTACCAAATGTGGAACACGTGCAACGTGATTTGCCAACGCCAATTTTAAAGTA
The DNA here is from genome assembly GCA_019973955.1 of Trichonephila inaurata madagascariensis. Classification (NCBI taxonomy): domain Eukaryota; kingdom Metazoa; phylum Arthropoda; class Arachnida; order Araneae; family Nephilidae; genus Trichonephila; species Trichonephila inaurata. The sequence continues at coordinate 66,594 of BMAV01006482.1, forward strand.
ATTCGTATTTAGCAAAAGATTGCTGTAATAGTTAATTTGACAGTCAACAAAACTGGACGTTTGCTTACATTAAACAAAAAGTTAGTTAACGTAAATTTATTCATTTTTATTTTCCGTACACATCTATATACTTAATTATTTAAATTATTATTAAATTTTATTAATACCTTTAATGTATTCATTAAATTTCCCTTACATATTTGAATTCGATTAGTTAAATGGGAAAATGCAATGCATGGAGAAAATTAGTTTTTAATGTTGCGTGTTTTTGTTTTTTTTATTTTTGAAATTTTTTGTAAAATTATACTTGTTGTGTAGATAAATAGAGAGCATAACTCTACCATGTCCTAAGCTCCAAAGGTGATAATCAGAGAGAATGTGAGACGCTTTACTTTTGTCCAGTAATAAAGAGAATTTGAAAAATAAAAAGATAATGCTTAAAAAAATTAAGGATAATTACTAAGAAATGATACAGTGAGTAAAAAAATTATGACAATTGTCTATAAAAATTCAAAAAAAGCTAAAAAGCAGCTTGGAAGTGGTGAACTGGATTGTGAGAGTAACGAGACCTTGAAAATTCTATAGCAAAAATTTAAATTAAGATGGAGAAAATAGTGTTGTGACGTCTCGCGTCTTTCTGATTAACATAACTCCTATGTTCTTTTGACGGCCACGATTAATGGCAAAACCTTTCCAACTAATACCAAGAAGAGAAACGGATCGAATATGTAAATGAGATATACTTTTATAAGGATAGCGCGGCAAACCTAGATATAGCGATAGCATAATATAGCATGAGCTCAGAGGTTGTAGTGTTAGGTCATTCTGATCCAATAGCGTGATAAAGCTTATTGTGCGAAATCTTGCTCATCAAAATTAACAGTCCGATAGTTTTGGAAAAGAATAGAAGCCTAGGATAAAGTTGGAACCTTCGTTAATAAAAGTTTATAGATACCATTATCTGATAAGGAACCAGGACTGAAAGGTAATATTAGATATAAGTAATTAGATAACGGGATTATTTGGGATAATTGAGATAGAAGATCTGGTGCGTGATCTGACTTAAATACGTGATTTAATTTGGGCTCGACTCTCACTCTAATTAATAATTGTCAAAATTAAATTTAGTATTATAAGTTATAGCAATAAAAGTTGTATTAGAGTATGTCTCATCATTTTTGATAATCCACCTCTAGCTTACGCGGATCGGTAAGACATGGTCATCAAAAGGATGGCTATGTCTCAATAACACTGGAAACGTGTATTTAATTCTGGGTTAAGGTAATGTGGGTGGAAATACAATTCTACCTGAAATGTACTTTCAAAGGTCCGAGAGAATGTTGCTGAGTTTATCCGAGTGCATCGATAACAATGTTAGGTTACTTGAAATCCCAAGTAATCTGTCGTAACTGCCAAAGTCATCTCAGGGAAGGCTCAAAGATTGGTATTCGATATTTGGTTCGTTGTTGGTGCAAAAATACAGCCACGGATTTTGCGCAGCTCGCTGAATTAGCAGCTTTCCCGCGATCAAAACTCAAAAAGAACTACAGTCGGAGTTTTTATGCATCACAACAGGGGAAAATCAGGGAGGCGACGATTTTTTGTATATAGATTACTAAAAAATAGAAGAAGTTTAAGTGCAAGATATACAGAAACAGACTTGGGTAGGATATATTTTTAGTTCATTTCGAACCGCGGTACAGGAACTACGTGGAAGTCCGAAATCCACAAATACGATACAACTTTTAGAAGTCCTGGCTAAATTCGAATTATTCATGCAAATTACAAAGGGTTATCAGAACCATAATGTAGAAAGACGAAAAGAGGTCAAAATGCGCATAGGATGCCTAATTTTGGAAGCTAATGGTAGAAACTGGAGGAATTCGGAAATAAGGGGTGGGGCAAATAACAGAAATGAGTTTTACGAGAATAGCCGTCAAAAATAATAGGGGTTCGAGAGGAATGGGACTGTGTGATCAAAGATTCAGCGGCAGGTTTGGGGTTTTCGGGAAATAGAACTTCGAAATGATGGTACTTGCTAGAAAGGAGACCGTAGAAGTAAAAGTTCAGTGATAATTTCAATCGAGGTGATAGGACGCAGGGACTTGATTAAATATTGTAAGGTTAATGATCAACCTCAAGAGGTGTCGACAAGAGAACAATTAGACTTTTCTCCAATATGTATAGCACCTGTAGAACTTCCACGCTATATTATTGGCAACATTTTAAGCCTTATATGGGACACCGGGTAGAATAGTATCTTTTATATCGGAAAAACATATAGAAAACTCTTTCTATAAACAAATAAAAATCGCAGGTAATAGCCAACACAGGGGTGCGAAATGCCAAACAAGGGGATTGTAGAATTGAAAATTAGGATCCAGACAATTCGAAAGAAATTGGTCATTTCATGTGCTGAAAGATTTAGAATACCCATGTATTCTGGTATCGATTTCATAAAAGCGTCAAAAATCGTATTAGATTTTGATCAGAAATCGTTAAAAATTCAAAATACACTGGTTGAAGATAATAAGGTAAATAAAGGAAATTTCACGCTAATGGGTCAGAAATGAAGTTAAACATGGTGGCTACACTTTTACCGAAAAACCATGGGAATAATATAATTGGTGATAAAATTAATTGTGCCATAATCAAAGATTTGGTACTTACTTCGCGGGAACAATTAATAGAGGAACAGAAAAATGACCCAGAATTAGGTCATATATATAGATATTTAGAAACCCGGAAGATAACTCGGTTAATGCAACGATATGTGAGAATTGGTCCCACGATTTCCGTTTAATTGAAGGATTGTTATTTTATGCGAAACACGCAACGTCATTAGGTGAAATGCGTGTATACATTCCAAAATCTTTAAGGAATGAAATAATGAGAGAATTTCATGACAAGCCAATAAGTGGACACGTCGGCAGATTTAAAACGTATCATAAAATTCGGGACGTTTGTTATTTCCCCGTACATGAGAAAATTTATTGATCAATATGTCTCTACATGCCATATGTGCCAAGTTAATAACTATAAAAACGCGTTACCAGCTGGTCGGTTAAATCCAATTATATCGAATTATCCGAATGAGATAGTGACGTTAGATTTATTAGGCCCGTATCCTATATCGAGAATAAGACGTAACCGCTATATTTTAGTAATAACCGATCATTTCAGCAAATGGGCTGAAATTATACCTCTTAAAAGGCCCCCATCTCGTATAATAGCGGATATTTTTTGATAACTTTATATCGCGTTATGGAGCTCCAATAAAATTAATAAGTGATAATGGTCCCCAATTTATATCCGAGATTTTTGAGCACTTAAGTGAAAGATTAGGCATAAGGCATGTGAAGACTGTTGCATATCGACCACAAGCAAATCGGACTGAAAGAGTTAATCGAGATATAGTGCAAATGATTGCAAATTACGTTAATGATCAACATGATACTTGGGATCAATTTACGTGAGTTTGCTTACGCTATTCGTACGGCGGTGAATGAAACAACGGGAAAAACACCGGCTGAGTTATTTTTAGGTCGAAAATTGATTACACCATTTCAAAAACTAGTTATGATAGCGGAAAGCTCTAAATTCAAAATTCAAGATATACAAAAAGCTTTAAAGAAGCTAGACTAAGTACGAAAATTAAACAGGAAAGGTGGGAAAATATTATAATAGACGTAGAAAGGACATAAAAATAAAGGTAAATGATTGGGTTTTATTAGAAACACACCCTGTAAGTTCAGCTGCTAACAAAGTATGTGCTAAATTTAAACAAAAATTTGAGGGACCTTATAGAGTCCTAGAAGTTAGGAACCTAATAATATTGTAATATGGAAATCGGAAAAAGATTAACAGTTAACGTAGATCAAATAAGAATATATCGTCATAGGAAATGTGACGAGGTCGAATTAGGAACAGGTATCCCAAATAGTATAAGATCAAGTCAGGAAACTCGTACTTCGGAAAAAGTACACCAAGGATTAAATGAGTCACAATA
>BMAV01006483.1:0-19829 GCA_019973955.1 Trichonephila inaurata madagascariensis
TTTTCTTTTTTCCAAAAATAAAGAGTTATTCCTTTGAGATCACTTCACTTTCAACATTTCAGACTCCACATTAAGAACTATCATCAAAGTTTATACTAAACTAGATACCAATTTATTGGGAAATATTACTGCGTGCATGAAGATATATCAGAATTTTTAAAATAAGATAGTAAAATTATTGAGCATTCAAAATTTTTTAAGATGTAAATTTTTTATGTCCTACTTTCGACTATTCATACAATATATACACTGCTGGCCACCGTATATGCAACACCAAGAAAGACAGGAGATAGTTCAACAAAATTTATTTTGTAGATAACATGTTGACCAAGTATCAAACGATTAAATTTATAGACTTCTGTGAAGTGTGGTTCCTGCCAGAATAAGTAGCCAGAGTAGCCGCCATTGTTGGTGATCACCGCTGCCACACGCCTCGGCATTGATTCAAAGAGACTTTGGATGTGTTCTTGGGGTACAGAAGACCAAGCAGCTTCCACACGTTGCCAATGTTGATCTGGTGTGGCAGCTGGGGATGTAATCTGGGTCATTCGTTGAGCAACCATGGACCACATGTTTTCTATAGGCGAAAGATACGGAGAGAGAGCCGGCCAGGGTAGCAATTCAATCTGGTGATTGACGAAGAACCTTTGAACAACGCGTGCCACATGTGGTCGCGCATTATCCTGTTGAAATATGGCTGTGGCCAAGCCCTGAATGTAAGGAAGGACAACTGGCTCCAACACCTCGGAGATGTAGCGCTGGCTTTTTAAAGTACCGGCAATGCGTACTAGGGGTGGGCGAGAGTGATATCCAATACCGCCCCATACCATAATACCTGGTGCAGGACCAGTGTGGCGGTGCGTAACGCAGCTGTTCAGCATCGTCTCTCCACGGTGTCTCCAGACTCGAATCCGACAATCGTGGTGTTGCAGACAGATGCGTGACTCGTCATTAAAGACAACTCCATTCCATTCTGCCGCCCACATCCTTCTTTCATCGCACCATTGGCGGTGGAGACGTCTGTGGTTCTGCGTCAAGGGTAGACCAAGAAATGGACGTCTTGCGGACAGATCACTCTGCTGTACACGGCATTGAATGGTACGCGCAGACACTGAATGATGCGTTACAGACTCAATGTGCTGTACTATGGTTCTAAATGTTACTGAGGAATCCGTCACTGCCATGCGCACAATTTGCCTGTTCTCACGTGAAGTGGTGCACTGAGGTGGATGCGATCGACCCCGTCGGTCCGTTGTACCCTCCTGCATCCAACGGTCACATATCCGCATTACAGTTGTTTGGTTTCGTCCAACACGACTACCGATTTCCCTGAAAGATAATCCCCAATCTTGGTAGGCCACTATCTTGCGTCTGTCGAACTCGGATACTTGATCAAAAGGTGATCGCTGTTTTCTACGAGACATAATGATCGTTTTTTGAAAAATACCACAAGAAAAACACAATTGCCGAACTTGAAATCGTCGTAAACTCCAAGCCTTAAATAGCGCTTTCAGGTGGCGCCACAGGCGCGCGTGGCGTGTGTTTCCGCTGAAATTCTAATCGTTTGCATATCTTACCTCCGCTAATACATGTTGTAAATTTCATGCTATTTGCATGCTTCCTTCAGGGTGTTGCATTTACGGTGGCCAGCAGTGTAATATAATTTTCATTAGCAATATTGCATTGAATTTAATTTTAAAAATCTATTTTTGTAAGCGAATCAGAATAGCAATGAACACATAGTTATATTAATCACATCACTTAAATATACTTTGAGTCTAAAAAAAAAATTAAACTGTTAAAAATTTGAAATATAGCAAAATTTATTATATAGTTATTAAGAAAAGTTACGTTAAATAATTTATTAGAAAACAAAATATAACTAAGAAGACTTAGGTTGCAGCAGTACCGGAAATATTTGTACAAAACTGATATTCAATGACAAACGAGCTAGTTTAAACTAAAGACTATGTGATATAAATCTTCTGATTAGGTCCCTTTTCAAAGGTGTTGAAATAAGTTTCTCTCTTCCCAATCAACAACCTTTCTGACTATCCCTTTGCTTAAATTAATTCATGGATACAATTGAATATTGTCAAATTACAACCAAAATTCACAAAGCCAGATCGGGTCTTCTGAACAAATTACTTATGGTTTTCAGAGGGAACTTTAAAGTATATTTTTAAAAAGACAAATCAAAACCTTTAGTTGATTTTTTTAAATCAAAATTCAATTTAACTATGCCATATGATCTAAATGAAAGCACGAGGAAGTACGGAACAACGCTTGATTTTTTTTTTATAGATACTTAAATAAAATTTTGTATCAAATGTATTTATAACCTATTTCAGCTACCAAAAACCCTATTGTTTATCTTAGAATACAATTAATTTAAAATATGAATGAAATTTTTCCCACAAAAATTTATTTTTTAGGTACAGACATAAAATTTAAATTTTTATAGGAAAAACTAATACCCCCTTTATTTTATTAAACAAACTAACCCCCTTGAAATAACATTACAAATTTGAAGTCATATTCATCTGTGTCATAAGCAGCAGTCACCAAACCGTTTGACCTCATGGACCAGTAAACTCATAATTTAATCCCACGGACAACTAATAGTTTTTTTTAACTATTAAAATATTTTATGTGATAAATTAACAATAATGTGACATAAAATCCCCCAGTTAATAAAATGAAACTATTAATTGTAAACAAATTAGGGTTTCTTAATAGACCATAATAAAATAAACAAAAAAAACTGTAAAAAACAAAACAATTACAAAATGGTTTAAGTATTTCAAAACTTTGAGCATTACACATTCCTAGATTGATGAATGTTCCTGCTTACTTAAAAATAAGATTATGGATATTTGATCCAATGTTTTTGCAAGATGGAAAATGCTTTTTTATTTCAAAGGATATCGGTACCGTGTGGAATAGCTATGGCAGAGAAAATACCTTTTACACAAATAAGTGTAAAATTGAATCAGAATTTTCACGCCTATTATAAAAAAATTTTTATAAAAACCAAAATGAGATTTATAAGGTAAAAAATTAAAAATTTTGAAAAAATATAAAAAGTGATAAAATTTTTTAGTTATTTTAAATTATTATCCGAACTTTGCCAATTTTTTGATAAAAAAATTTGAATTTGTCTCCCCAAAATTTTCCCGTAAATTTGGGACCTCTGGTCATAAAACATTTTTTCCTTTTTTAAATTTTTTGTCCAAGAACTTCACATGGATATTAGCTTGAAGTGTTGAGACATTTTTAAAAATATATTTAAACTCGACGGCATAAATATACTAATGTTTCCCTCCTCCCTAATTTCGCGATTATTCATCTGTGTGAAAAAAAAGAGTATCTAGGAAATGAAATGGAAAAATAATATTTAAATTTACCAGTTTGCAGCATGTTTTGTTGGCAATTGGATTTATGGTTTCATAGGATTTGCGCTGAACTCAGCAGACTCTACAAACAGTTCTTAGCTCAATGAGTTCAACACCACATGAGCCATTGAATCATAACTCATCTGATCAAGTGATGGTTTTCCAAATATTTAAGGATGCAGCTAATATCTCTACATAAATGTTTTGTTGTTGGTAAATTGGTAAAAGTATTTGAGTCAATTTTCTGCTGTCAAATCTCATGAACACCAAATGTCTCTGCAATCATGAATACGTCTATCGTTCGTCTCACATTCATTGCTGTTATTATTAGACGCAGTGTTTCCTATCTGGTAACTCCAAACTCCCTACTGCACTGTCTATGGTTTGAAATAATGCCTCGAATTATATATTCTTGGCAAGATATTGACACAATGGATCCAGAAATTTTAAATTCAGCAAGCGTTGCTGATTTGGAGTGTTCCATGCATCTGAGTTTACCTAGCATACTTCATTCCAAGGTATTTTAATTCTACTTTTTAGATTTTCTGTTTTATTCACATAACCCACAAAACATTTCAAATATAAATCCTTATAGTACAAATAAACTCCAGGCAATGCAATGGAAATTTATAAATTTTTTACACAATTCTTTTTTCTGGGTATTTATATGTTATTGTAGCATAATTTTTATTTATTCAGCAGATTTCAAATGGAAATGAATTAATTAGGCAATAGTGAAAATGAATAAGTGAGGAAATAGCACAGAAAAATGTTTTTAAATTCAGAGATAATTACTGCTAAAAACAGAAAGACATATTTAAATTTTGGAAACCGTTGCAAATAAAAACTTGAAATGACGATGATAATTGAGTTTGCTTGTATGAGTTACCTATTAAAATTTTAATTTTAGTTTAATTAAAAAAATTGTTAATTATAATATTTATTTCAATGTCAATTAAGCATTTTTATTTATATTAATAACCTTTTAAAAAAATTATATTGGTTAAATATTTAAACTGCGTATATTTTGACGCAATATATATTTTTCTGTATGATATTTAATTATACTAATTAGCTCGCGTTATGTGAAAATTAAGTATAATTACTCTCATGACATTAGAAAAATATTCCTTTTTATTCACAATTTTTTAAAAATATATTGCCATAGAATACTTTAATTATCCCACGTGGTAACTCTAAAATTGATGTTTTTTATAAATGCTTAAATATTCTAATATTTCTATTATTATGTTTTTCTGAATATATAATCTTACAATAAGCATAATTAGAATTTTTCATATTCAAGTCTGTTGTCACATGTAAAAAAAAAACCTTTTTTTTTCACTATAATGATCTATAAAAACTAAATAATGGTATACTTAAATAAAAAAAATAACTTCATATATATGTGCAATTTTTGCTACAATTACTTATGTAATGGAATGTTTAATTTTGTCTTTGTCTCTGCTTTTTTTTATACAAGGATTATGTATATATGATTATATTCATTTTTAACATCTCTTTGAACTAATTTCAGCCCTGTATTGTAATGCACTATTTGAATGTTTTCAATATTAATTACATAACTTATTTCTGTTTGATAACTTCTAAATTAAAGAGAAAATTAGAGCAATGAAGATTATATCCTTATAGAAAACTAAATAAAAAAGAAGCACATGAAAAACTCAGAAAATGTGATGCTATTAAATGAATATTACTGTTATCAAATGAATAAAATAGTTTTGTGAATGTGGAAAGTATTATTAAAGCCTAGATATACGAATAATATTAATATTCTATATATATAATTTAATTATTTTGAAAGATAATAAAAAAACATTTAATTTTCTTTCTTTTTTTTCATAAACAAGTTAATAAGAAGTCAGTGCCGACATAACAATAAAAACTTTCAATAAATATTTCAGATTTTTTAAAAATATTTTTTTAATTCTGCAGGAACTAAATATGAACATCAAAAGATGATGTTTGTCTTTTTAAACCATATAGATTAGTCTATTTTATTACATTTTGCACTATTGTAAAGGATATACAGTGAAAATTGCTTAAAACAGTACTTCTCAAACTTTGTATACTTGTGACCCAATTTTTCATCATAAATTTCATCGGGTCCCTTTAAATACGATAATAATGTATTGAATTCAATAATAATATACTTTGATGTAAAAAAAGCTACAATACGACTTTAATTATAATCCGTACAATTTATCAAGATAGAATTTTGTATAAAATTTTATGAAAAGTTGATAGGATTACTGGTAATTATTAAACTTGTTCTTAACTTAGTACTGTTCAATGAATTATAAAACACATTATACAGAAATGATACACTTATAAGTAAATTATATCAGTTTAAATGCGTATTTTATTTTTTTCAATGACAGAATGTGTATTGTTTTGCTTCATTTCAGTAAATTAATAATTTTTTTAAATATAATCTTCTATTTTCGACTTTTCGATGTACTCGCACCCTTCTTGTAGGGATATCACTCCCCCCCTAGGGGGGCGCGCCTCACAGTTTGAGAAACACTGGTTTAAAACAAAACTAAGGGGACTGAAATATTTTTTCGTGTTAAAAGTATTTCCAAAGAATATTGCAGAAAATAACAAAAATAAAAAAATAAAACATATAATAAATAAAGTTAAGTTTAATGTACATTTTATTTACTCACAGAAATGTATATATGCATGCATTTCATAAAAATCATGAAATAAAAACATACACAAGAACTTAAAGGAATTTAATAAAAAAAATTCTTTAAGAAACAAAACATTTTTTGTGTTTTTAGAAAATAATCTGAAATTTTTTTACATTGTCCTTTTAAGCATCAAATTGTCAGCAAATTGTTCAATTATTATTTATTTCACCATCGGAATGCGCGTCATAACGTTGCTCATTTTGGATGACATGAGAACAGGAGCCGCATTATTCATTTCATTTTCGTCGTCGGAATCTGTATCCATGATATTTTTTGAGACTTGAAAAAACTCCAAAATGTCTTTGTCTGCCATCATTGGAGCTGTATACACATTATCATCATCTACTTCAACGAAATTTTCCGATAATACAGTTGGACAGTCCAATATAATACAGAAATTTTCGGCTCAGTTTCAATATCCTCTCTCTCCTAGAAGGAAAATCTTTTCATGTTAAGCGATTTTCGTTTCATGTTAAGAGAAAAAAATTGCATTAAAATACATAGAAGTTTGTCGGGACCGTTATATTATTTCGTGTTAACCCATATTTCGCCTTAAGCCTTTACTTGTTAAACATATTTCAGTGTATTTTCATTCTACTATACCGTCCTATATGTAAGTTTAAGAACATGATTTTAATATTTGCTTTCCTTCCTGGTATAGCGTTTTTAATCAACTACAATATAATTAATGACTACGGTGCTACATTTCAGTAATTACCGATACGGAATCCCCCACCTGCAAACAAATTAAAGAAATCTGATAGCTCGTGAAATATATTTTAAAAAAAATAATATATATGGGTGTTTTTGTGGTTTTCAGAGTTATTTTGTTATTTATGGGTGTTTGTGTGTTTGTGCGTGTGTGCATGTGTGCGTGTGTGCGTGTTTGAGTGTGTGTGCTTGTGTGTGTGTGTGTGTGTTAGTGTGTGTGTGAAGCTAAAAATGTAAAAAAAAAATGTCGAAATGGGAAAAGAGTTGCTGAGGAAATATATAAAAATTATATGTACTCTATACAAAATGTTGATATTTGAGTTTTCCATTTTTGAGCATTTAAGTGTTACATCATTACTCTATTTTGAAATTATGTAAAATAGAAGAAATACGCAAATGTTTAGCAAAAATAATTATTTTTTATCTTAGTCACTATGTGAAACGGACTAATAAGACACATGTTTCATTTATATAACAGGTTTTCATTTTGCATTAATGCAATGATATTTTAAAGTGCAGGCCAAAAACCAATCATAATATTACATAAAATATACACGTACAATTCAGATAACATGCCATTCTACCTTAAAACAGTTCCAACATTTGTACTATTATATTGGAAGTAAAAAAAAAAATAGCATTCTTTTAAACAAATACAAAAGTCCTACAAAATTAAACCATAAAACAATGATCAATTTTTTAAATACAATGCTCATTTTTGGAATTCTCCGCTACTTTAAGGTATCCGACTACGTTCGGAACCGTGATTTTGCAAAAGCGTATAAATGGATAATATTTATAATATTTAGTGTCACTTAGATTAGAAAATGTATACACAATTGTTTTAAGAATAGCATTACAATAAAAACTGATTTAAGTACAATATTTTGACAAAAAATGAACATAGAATGGCTAATTTTCAAAATATTCTCCTTTTGTGAAAAATGCTTCTATTATAATTATTATATTATATTCTTCTATCTTGTCTGTATATAGCTCAAATCTCTTTACAGAGGCTTAACTAGAATTTTTGAATTATATAACTTAGAAGTGGTTTTATCCATGTTTTGCGATAACAGAGGGGAGAAATTTTAAGAAGAAAACGCCGATAATTATTTCAAATGGTTGCAACTCTGAAAATAATGTGAATTTTTCAAAATTCATTGTTGAGCCTCTGTACAGATGTCTGAGCTATATGCAGGCAAATTATTATTATAATAGAAGCATTTTTTACAAAAGGAGAACATTTTGATTAAATGTTATTCCAATTTTTTGCCGAAATATTGCATTTAAATAATTTTTTTTGTCAAAATGTCCTTAAAACTGTTTTATACATGTATTCTAATCTAAGGGACACTAAATATCATGCAAATTATCCATTTATGTGCTTTTTTAAAATCACGGTTCCGAAGGTAGTCGGATACCTTAAGCTATCTCGGTTCTCTAAGAAATAGTGTAGAGACTAATTCTTATGTAGTGTTGTGCATATTTAGTGGAAAATGTATTATTGAAAGTTAAAATATTGCTCGAATTCTGTATAATGAATGCTTAAAGTAGTGTAAATAATTTTTATCGGGATGTTTAATACATTAATATTAATTCTGTTGTATTTAAGTTATGATAAAAATTGGGTACTTACATATTATCGCAACAACGCCAAAGATCAAGATAACTCTTCACGTTGACATCTCCGGTTTCGCATGTGTCGTATGCGCTGAGTTGGTAATCATGTGCTTCGTTTCATATAGTGTCCAATAGGTTGCGATAATACCTAAGATTCAAAAATTATAATAATTGCAAGCAACGTTGTCCCTTACATTATAACGGCGTTTCAATCGAAACTTGGGGAAATATTGGTGATCTAGCCAAGTCGGTATCATTTTTGGCCACCAAAGTTGGATAGTTTGCGACCACTTCGGGAGATTGGCGATAAATTTTAGTGACTTGTCTATTATACGATGCTTTTGGAAATTGTTCGAAAAATCTATCAACACATCACGATCTATGTCGAAAGTTGATCTTACAGGAAAGATCTAAAAATCAGCTTTGCAGACAATAAATAGAAGTTGCTCGCTTAAACTGAGTCAGTATTACTTGAGCAGTCGAAAACTTTAGTTGCTGAGATCGAGCGACTGCTTGAGAATAATATTTACAATTAAGTATTTGTATTATTAGATACAGATAGTTGTGCCTGTGAGCTGTAAAAGGTGTTAGAGACCTTTTGAAATTTATTTTGCAAAATTTGCTGCTATATCATTTGCATTACGGATTGTATATCTACAATAAATTTCATCGCTATTAAGAGATTGTTTTCCTCTTTGAGACTGATAGGGTATAAAACATGAACCTCGACACAAGTAACACTATTTAGAAAACTATTATCTGAAAATACTTCCCTTCTATAACAGAAAAGATAATTAAATTTAAGACTTGAATAAAAAAATATATTTAAATACAATTTTCCGTAACAAGGATACATAGAATTTATGAAATGAAACTTTCCATTAACAATTCAAGTGATAAGACCAAAGAAGAAATTCATCCAATACTAGCAGAAGATTTAAATTAATCATGTAATAAAACGTCCTTATGGAATGATAAAAGAACGAATAAATAAAGAAAAAACTCCACTTCCGTAAAATGAAAAGGAAACTCAAACTGAAATAAAAGCGGGAATGATAAATGAAGGAATATCGTTTGATATCGTGATGTGTTAAATTTTTTTTAATCTAAACATTCTGGCATTTCATTATGAAAACATTAAAAGATACTAAGCATTTTCCCATATACTAATTCATATTTTATTAGAATAAATCCTTCATTTCAAAGTTATAATTAATTGTGTTAAATTACAAAAATATCCATTTTATCTTTTGGCTTTACGTAATTTTGCTCTTCTAACATATAGTCTAACATGTTGATTAATGATTGTCATAGAACTTTATAGTTTTATGAAATGAAATTCAATGTAATTTCCCTCGTAATTGATTATGGATGTAGAACATCATTTTGTTTACATGAAAGTTGTTTGGGAGGAAAAATAAACAATCTGTTTTCTCTCTAAAAGAGCGTGATTAATGTATTTGACACAAATTTAATCTTTAATAATGAATGCCATTTAGATTCAATTTCCTTCAGACAAACTTTTCAGTTTCAAAACACTGTACAAAGAAATATTTATCTAAGGATTTAATTTTAAAAAAATGTTATATTTTTAGAATCCTGTATCATTAGTTACAAAAATTTAAATCATGCTTTTTTCTGAAAACAGCTTGAATTGTACATTTAAGATTATGTGAGGGGTATATATAATATATATATTAACTAGAAATTGCAGATTAGTTTTTAGTTATGCAATATTTTAATGGTTTTATCTTGAAGAGTGATACTGATAAGACCTGATTATTTATAAAAGAGTACAAATAATAGAAATCATTTAGCATGTTCTCACAAAAAATTAAATAAATGTATTTAAAATGAAGTTGCAACATATTATGAAGTTGCAATTATATAAATTATAGTTTAAAAATACTAAAAAAACACGTTTTCATAGTTAATCCAACTGAAAAGTAAAATTTAATTCTTAATATAAGAATAAAATAATTAAGGAGACAATAAATGCCATTGTGATAAAAGCGTGAGGTGCTCTATGTTAATTGTTATAATTTCTTACTAGTTCTATTCCGAAATGCAAAGTTAGTCTAAATATGTAGTACAAAGCACCCCGTACGTTTTTACCCTAATGACATTAATTTTCTCGCTAAGCATTCTTATGTTAAGAATTATTTTTTACTTTTTAGTTAGATTAACTATAAAAGCGTTCATTTTAGTTTTTTAAGCTATAATTTATATTTTTAATTTCTTAGTTAGATCTACAATAAAAGTTTTTTTTTTAGTTTTTTAAGCTATTATTTATTCTTTGATGAATTAATCTTAAATGTGTCATATCTTAGGATCTAGAATACCCATTGGCATACTATCAGTGCGTCGATACGGCCTGGTTTGCAAAATGCAGGGTCAGCAAACGGAATGAAATTTGGAAGAGTTATTTAATGTAAAGTTAATGATATTTTTCACTAAAATGAGCTCAATTATCTCCCTAAAACTTGCATTAGCATTAGACATATGAGTAGAAGAGTTTCAGTAGAAGAGTTCGCGAGGAATTATACAATCTGTGAAATCTGAATTAATTCTCAGCTGTAATGGTAAAAAATTGCTCACACAACCTCCCCTTTTTCACATAAAGAACACTTTTTTTGCTGTATTATTTGTATTAACCGTGGGCGTTTTCGCTTTAGAGTTTTAACTTAATATTTTGTCGCCAAATATGGAAATGTGAAATCTTTAATTCTGATGATCCTGATCAGAACAATGGAAAACATTTTTTAAGAAAATTGTATTGTCATCGGTTACAAAAGAGTAAAATTTCGAATTAATCTGACCTTTTAAGGGGGGGTAAACATTGAGTTCAAAGATTCCTTTCCATACAGATGAAGCTAATAAAAGCGCTTTAAAAAGAAAAAAAAAGATATTAGGTCTAGGTTACAAAAGCTCGTAATGTTTGAGTGCCCCACCATATACAGAGCATTAAATTATTATTCAGGTACAAGATCAGTTTATGGTGGGAGAAGGTAGGCTGTCAACCTTACATAATGCTCTTTTCTTTCAAATGTTTTGTTAGGTAATTAACTTTTCATCTTATATTATTATCGTGTCCAAGAATAATCCAAGAAAAACTTCAATCAATGAAATAGTTGAATTTCATGACTTTAAAATTAACTCACCTGTCTTTTTTAATGATCAGCAAAGTGAGAATTTTATTTATTCTATATTGTTTATAACAAAAATGTAAAAACGCTTTAAGATTATTGTCTAGTTATTAAGCGTATGAATTAAGCTCCTAAAAGTTCTAAATCTATAAATGGAAAATGCGTTGTGAAAATGTTTGGAATAACATAATTCTTGTTATTTCTGTATGTCACATTACGTTTCGACAGCTGTCTGACTGTTTCTCCGTTCATTTATTTCATACTTATCCTATTTAGTTTTAACCCTTTATCTACCGCATTATGATTTACTGCAGTTTTTTTCATGCAGCATTTTTTTTGAATCAAGGCATTGAAAATTAACGGATATATATATATACAAAATACTCAACGGGAAATTTAATCCGTTAGAGCTAATTAATGAATTAAAGATATTCAATTGCAAAATTAGTTATATACACTGTTCACTTCATTAACATACAAGACAAATAATATTAAAAAAAAATAAGTCAATTCCTACTTAGATCATCAAAGAAAAATTTTAATTCAGTTTAATTTTATTAAATAGTTACCATTAATATAAATATGTAAATACATATGACATAATTACAAAATTAAGCAGTAATTAATTTTCTTTCATTGTCAATAAAGTATCGTATTGTCATCCAAAACAATCGTGTCTATAAATTTTTAGTTCAACTGAATGCTTTAAAACGTGAGAAAAAATCCTTTTCAAGTTTTGACACAAGTCGCCAAAAGGGTCGCTAAGTAGCCAAAAATGATGCCAACGTGGTTGTGTTTGTTATTCTTTAAATAATTAGTTTTAATCAATTAAAATTAATTAATTATTATTATATTATTGTATTGTCATCCAAACTAATCGTGTTTATAAAATTTCAGCTCGAATGAGCGCTTCCAAATGTATTTTATTAACGATTGAAAATTCCACGAAGATAAATAAATAAATAAATATATAAAGAGTGTGAGATAATAGTGTAGGAGTTGAAAAAATAAGACACTTACCTTTTGTCATTAACTATTTTTTCATAACAAAAATAACAATATTCGCAATCCGCTGAAAATACAATTTCTGCTATAAAACTATTCGCTTTTCCCGCTTAAATACTCATCATAGAACCCGTGCTGCCACATATCTTGGGTGAGTGTACTTAAATGAATATTCTTGCTAAGTATCGTCAGAGTATTCGTAAAAATCGTTATTCTATGTAATTTGAAAATGAGTGGTACTTATAAGTACCATCGGTACATAAAGGCTTAAGGTGATATTTTAAGAGCATTAAGGTATCCGACTACTTTCGGAACCCTGATTTTGCAAAAGCGTATAAATTGATAATATTTATGATATTTAGTGTCACTTAGATTAGAAAATGTATATAAAATTGTTTTAAGAATAGTACTACAATAAAATTTATTTAAGTACAATATTTTGACAAAATATGAACATAGAATGAACAATATTCCAAATATTCTCTTTTTGTGAAAAATGCTTCTATTATAATAATATTTTGCCTGTATATAGTTCAGACCTCTGTACAGAGGCTAAAACCAGAATTTTTCAAATATAAAACTTACAACTGGGTTTATCCATGTTTAACATCATCAGAGGGGAGAAATTTTAAGAAAAAAACGCGGATAATTATTTCAATTGGTTGTAACTTCTGTACAGATGTCTGAGCTATAAACAGGCAAAATATTATTATAATAGAAGCATTTTTCACAAATGGAGAACCTTTTGAAAAAAGGTTATTCTAAGTTAATTTTTTGCCGAAATATTGTATTTAAGTAATTTTTTGTCAAATATCCTTAAAACAATTTTATACATGTATTTTAATCTAAGTGAGACTAAATATCATAAAAATTATCCATTTATGCACTTTTTTAAAATCACGGTTCCGAACGTAGTCGGATACCTTAAATTTTTTTTGGATTCAATGCAAGTTATAAGTTCTATGCTCCTTTCTTCTTAATTGTCATCAAGCAAGTCATAAATTACGAATATATGAGCAGATAATTATTTTTTTAAAAAAAATCTTTATGTCTAATACAGTGGTGCACACAAGGGAGGGAGCTCTGGGGGTCCGCCCCCCCAAAGCCCTTGATATTTTTTTCCGTTTGATTATAATTCTAAGTATATAGTACGTAAAATTTAATTAAATATTTTTTATTAATGATTAATTTTACTAATTAATGCTGATTATTTATTCAATAATTAGTTTTTTAATGTATTTTTTCCTGAAAATCGACAAAATCAAAAGAAGCATGATACAAGAATGGTGAACTTTCGACCCCAGACCTTGAAAAATTCCTGTGCGCGCTACTACTAATATTAGATTCTAATATTGTCTTTATTTATTTTGTGTTCAGTATACAAAATATATATATGTTATTTTTATAAAAATGTGACACTTGTATTACTTTCTATGACGCATAAATGCCAGTCTAAAGATGTCTAAAATATAGATAAAATTAAGTATAAATTACACAAATATTTATAAGCACTTGAGTCAGCTTGTATTTGAATCATAAAACACCATAGTCTCACTGGGAAGTCTACCTTGAAATGAACTGCTTCATTTGCATTAGGCTCTTTTCCTTTGACAGTGATGACATCAAAAGCAGCTGTGTAAGGAAAGGTACTTAAGCCTAGAATTCTCAGCTGAGAATTGATTTCTTTCAAAAAGCAATCCATGGTCAGCATAAGTTGTTTAAAAGGATTGTTAATGGGAATTTAAGTTCACATGGGGAATTTCTTACATTTCATTGAGTATTGAGGAAGTTAGGTTTAGAAGCAAATTCGTCTGTCTTGCTAATGAATCTCATCATGTTGTCAAAGAGAAAGAAGAACAAAGGAAGCTTTTCTTAACAAGTTCGGGAAACTGGCATAGCTGAGAATTTCCAAATTGTATAAATAGGCTTAATTGAGAATTGCCTCAATGTTTCATTAGCTCAGCTAAGAATTCCCTCAATACATAATTAGGCTCAGATGAGAAGTAAACAAAATACGTTAAAAATATTATTTAAACAAAAATAAATTATATGATACAGTAATTTTCTTTCCAGAAATTTTAATACTAGACGAATGTGTCTAAAATTAGGATTTAGATCTTAGAACTAATCCCACTCTATTTAATGTTATAACAAACCTTTCTTCATACTTATCTTCTCTAAGCATTAGTGTGGTTTGAAAAATTCTTGGAATCATCGACAGAGGAATCACTGATGGTGTAATGAAATGAATCAGAAATGATTTTGCAAAAGTGTGCAAGGGCCTGAAAAATAAAAAAAAAATAGTTCGAATAATGTCAGTTGTTATGTTATATTTTATTTATAGAAATTTTCAAAATGAAACATTTAGTTAACAATGACAGCCAAATAACATGTCTTCTTTATCAATTCAATACACATAAATTTTAAATATCCATATATTAAGACAAATCTTTAACAATCCAATGAAATATTTAAAATTTAGAATGTGAAATGCAGTCTAAAAAAATAATCTAATGTAGGTGCAAATTTAGACCAGTGTTATATTGATGAAAAAATTCAATGCTTAATGCAATTAATGCTTTTATTATTTGTGTATTTTATAGGGTAGCTTTGGTTAAAAATATACTTATTTTTCAAAATAATCTCCTTCCTGCTCTATAAACTTTTCCCAGCGACGTTCAATAGATTCAATACCCTTTTGAAGAAGGGCTCCTCAAAATTGCCATTAACTGCTAACAACACTTCTTGATAGCTGGAAAATCTTTCACCCCTGAGCCATTTCTTCAAGTTGAGGAATAGAAAGTTATCTGAAAGGACTAAGTCTGGCAAATAGGGGACATGATGTTGAAATACAAACTTTAATTTCTTAATTTTGGCCTTTGTAATAACGGATTTGTGAGCAGGTGCATTGTCTTGATGAAACAATACTTTCTTCTAAGCCAAATGCTGGCATTTCTGCTTGATTTCTTCCCTCAAACGTTGCAATAACGTTGATAGTTCTTCCTTTTTCTAGATGGTCAATGATAAAATTATCCCACATGCATCCTAAAAGACCGACGCCAGGACCTTGCCTGCAAATGGAACGGTCTTCGCCTTCTTTAGAGCGGCTCTCCTTTTTCAGTCCATTTGATTTGTTTTATTTTGTATCGAATGTCAAGTGATCGACCCATGTTTCTTCATCGATTATGAAATGGCACAAAAATCCTACTTAGTTGCTGTGAAACTTCATTAAACAGTCAATTGAAAAATTTTCACGACGCTATTTCTGCTCGAGTGTGGGCAAACAGAGCATCCATCTTGCACACAGGGGTTTATCATGACCAAACTTTCAGATAATATACGATGTACCACAGCTTTTGAAATGCCTACTATGTCTGCTAGCTCACGCACTTTCAACAGAGGATCGTCCAGTACCATTTTGAGTATTTTATTCACCATTTCTGGAGCCATCACCTTATTTGGTCGACCACTACGATGCTCGTATTGGCAGTTCATACGGCCTCGTTTAAACTCTGCTAACCAATATTCAATTATTATAAACGAAGGAGTGGACTGAATCAGTATAGAATCTAATTCGGCTTTTATATTTGTCATGCTGAGGCAGCTCAAATAAAAGTATTGTATCACACAAAGATGACAAATTTTCCCTATTTTCACAAATTCACTGAAAACGTTGACTATATTGATAGCTGCCAAATAAATACAGAACAATGAGGCGTCTTCATACTTGAAACATATGCTTTGTAGATTGCATACTTGCTAAAAGAGTGACGTTTTTCAAACATCTACCACCATCTCTCGGTCAGGCCGGGTACATATGGGACCACCCTCGTATATATATATGCAGTGACATGCATTCTTTTATTTTAATTTTTACTTTTTATTCAAGTAATTTAGAATTTTGGTAAATTGTTTTTATTGCTGGTTTATAGGTTATTTCAGTATGTAACAATGTACAAAATATTACTAAAGTCGTTCAATTCAGTTAATTAATTATAAATAGTCCTTTCGATATGCGTGTTATTATTAGGCTTGCCTTCATTTTTCTTTCTTCACATTTTCTTCACTTTCTGTTGCACCGTTATGTAAAAATTTTCTCCTGGAATGGGAAAGTCAGATCCAGTACAGCAAGCGTAACCCTATTTCATTTTCCAAATTGAGTATAAAAGCTCTAAAAACAACATTTTTTTTTCATTGAAAACAATTATGAAATCCCCGTGCACCACAAAGTATCACACGGGCTTACAGAAGTAAGTATTAAACACACATTCAAGGGAAATAAAAAATAAAAACAAAAAATTGAGGTTAAGAAGAATTACAAATATTTACAACAAATTCACAGAAATATTTAAAAGCACTTCTGGTGGAAAGACGTTGGTCAATTAGTGTTAAGTCTCTTGAAAGCCAGTCTTATAATCTTTCTCTCTCTGACATACTTGGAACACATAAGAATTACATGTTCTACATTTTCCTCGCCACCAAAATTACAGTCACAGGAAGATGAAGAAGCTAAATTAAATTTGTTCAAGTAGCTTTTGAAATTACCATGACCAGTGAGAAATTGGGTTATTTTGTAGTTAGTATAAAAATGATGGCATGACAGTCTCTTATTAATGGTTGGAAAAAATTTCTTTGTTATGTGCTCCCTATATTAGAAATGAGATATTCTTGGTTCCAAGACTTCACCATTCTTTCTTTCGTGATCTTGTAAGACGATTTAGGAATATTAACGCCAATGTCAATTTTTTGCGCTTGGTTCCGGCCTTTGCAAGCCAATCGGCTCGCTCATTCCCAAGAACGCCCGTGTGTCCGAGAACAAATGCAAAATCTATTGAGATGTTTTTATCTTTTAGGCTTATCTTTTTAATGTCTATTTATATTTTGGCGGAATTTTATAGGTTTTTTAAAATCCCTTTTCATTTATTATTAGCTTTGTATGATTTGTAATTTGTCTTTTATTATTATTATTACTATATAAGCGTATATCTATGTGTTAGTTAGCAGATAATTTGAATAATTTGAAGAATTAAAAAAAAAAAAAACGTTCCACACTCATTCTCCTTAGCACTGCTGAAATTAGAGAGAGACTTTCGAATATTAATAGTGCTTTCATTATTCAAGACTTCGGACAGTAATGGTGGTGTTAGGAGTAATTGCAAATGTACAAGCAATTAGGGGAAAGTTTAATATGATAATAATATAATTTTCAAATTAGGAAGTCAGTGTTGGCAGCACTTTCTTCTCAACTCCTAGTTGTGTCTCCAGGGTATTTGTCTTAAGTGTTGGACGTTTCCCTTCTGAACCTTTTAAGGAATTTCCATTTAAATCATAACTGTCATGTTGAAAGTTCTGATGAATATTTAGGTTTGTGTGGAATAATAACCATGAGCGAAAGTTAACATGGAGAATTTAACGACCTCCGCAAAGTGAAATATTTCTGGAAATTCGTCGACTGGAAGTGCAATGTTTTGAAATTAATTCAAAGTATTGCGCAAAATTCTAAATGCTTCAATCTTGAAATTTGAAATTTTAAAATTTTTCATTTACTTTGTTGACACAATTGTATGTTTTAACTTCTGTCATTTTTTGGGTTAATTTTTTTTACAATTTTATGAATTGAATGTTTGAAGAAATTATATATTTATTGATAATATTGAAAGTGTTTCACTCTCTTATGTATGATATATTTTTTTTAAAAAAATGTAATTTAATGTTTTCTCACGCAACCAAAATTTAATCCAATTAATCCTAGTGTACTTTTTTTTTGTTAATACTAAAATGTGTGTCGTATATATATATATGTACACTATATATTAAAAGATATGATGAAATTTAATTCCCGGTCTAACTCTGAAGTTACTCACAATGATGTAAAACAGAAGATTAATGATTTACAAAAGAATTTTATAATTATTTACATTGACGCTATAATTTGTGAATATTTTTATAATAGTATGCTGGCTAAGCACTTTTTGATCAATGAATATTTTAAAAAATTAGTAATCGTATTATTGCTATATATATAAAAAATGGATATTTGCATTACAAATGTTAAATGTTCTTACATATATTAAGCCCCTAATTCCATAAAAATAATGTTAAATTTCACTCTGTAACATGGTTTAAAAACATATATCGGTACTACATGTAAAATGCTGTATAATATTCTACAAAATTGCTTCAACAAACAAAATAATAAAGCTTTAAAATTAAAAATAGTAAAGATATTATAGATTTTTTTTAAAAATAAAAATATGTATTCACTTCCTATTTTTTATTATGAAAACCTTTTCAATTCCATTCATATCAATGATATTATTAAGGTAATTTTAAAAACCCACGGTAGTTATAATATAAATTTCCACAAATTTAAGTTTGTCATACATATAGTTTTACAAGAAAATTACATTAATTTTATTGATACTCTGTATAAACAAATTAAAGGTTTACCTGGAGATGAACCTGCTAGCAATATTTTGGCAAATTTACATTTACATTTTTTATGAAAAGAAATATATAATTTATATTTGCTGTTACATTTTAAAATGATTTAATAGTTTTTGTTAAAAATATTAAAAGTAAACCCAATATTAACTTTTATTCTGATTACTTAAAAATAACAACAATCCATTTAAAATTGATTAGTGAGATATATCATTGTATATTGATAATAAATTACATAATATTTTTTTTTTGAAAAAAAAAATACATTATTTTGATTTTAATAATGTATAAGCGGCAAATTGTGGAATTCTCTCTAATAATTGAATTTCTATCTGCAGCAATATTATTTGAAACTATATGAAGGAAAATAATATGTTGGTTAATGATAAAATTAATATCTTTCTGAATTGAAATAATTTTGATGACTGATACCCACTGTATACCCTAATGTATACCCTTGAAGGCCTTAGTATCTTTAGTTAAAATTATATTTCTAATGGTGCTAAGTTAAAATGTAATAATATTTTCAGATGGCGCTACATATTTTATAAAATTAAATACACTTTATTTTACATTATGATCACTATGAATCTTTGGAGATCATTTTAATTCCAACAAATGTTCTATCAATATTTATGGTTTTTAAGTATATATATATGCATATATATATATATATACTTACTTTTTTTTATCTTATTTTACCAACTTTTACTTTTATGCTGTATGACTCTTACTTCATTTTGTACTGATAGAAATATTAGCTAGATGTTGTTTTCACGTGGTAAGTT
>BMAV01006484.1:0-95503 GCA_019973955.1 Trichonephila inaurata madagascariensis
TTTTTTTTTCCCATTTCAAATAAAAAAATGTTTATTTAATTGAAATTTTATATATTTCAAAAAAAGTGCACCGAAGGTAGTCACATACCTTAAGGTATCCAATTACATTCGGAATCATGATTTTGAAAAAGCGTACAAATCAATATAGATTTTGAGATATTTAGTGTTACCGGAATTAGAATATAAATGTAAAATTGTTTTAAGGCAGTGCTTCTCAAACTTTCAATATTTACGACCTAATTTTCAGTCATAATAGTCATCCCACCTCCCTCATAGAACCATAATGTATTGAATGCAATAATAATGTACTTCAACGCTAAAGCTACAATACGACTTTAATTATAAACTGTATAAATTATTAAGATAAGTAGTATATTTTTTTATATGATAAGCCCGCGGAAAAGTCACTAGAAATTACTATACTGATTTTTAATTTAGTATTGATAAATTAACTATCAAATGCTTTTTTTGGACGTACAGATAGATTTATAATCATCTTATATCAGAGTAAATATGAGAATTTTATTTTTTTATTAAGTCAGAATGTATTTTGTTTTGCTTCCTTTCAGTAAATTTATTTTGAGACTTACTTTAAATCTTTTATTTTCAGCTTTTCGATATGCTCGCGCCCCCTCGTAGGGTTATCACGCCCACCTAGGGAGTGGATGCACCCTCAGTTTGAGAAACGCTGGTTTTAAGAATATTATTACAATAAACAAATATTTAAATGGAATTTTTTGGCAAAAATTAAAAAAAAAAAAATGACATATTTTCCAAACGTTCTCCTTTTATGAAAAATGTTTCTATAAGAATATTTTACTTATGCATAGCTAAGACTTCTCTACAGAGACTGAAATAAAAGATTTTGGAAAGTTAACATCATTTTCTGAGTTACTATCGATTGAAAAATCGATTAGTAAAGTTTCTTCACTATGATCTATTAAAATAGGAATGAATCCACTCTTCTGAATTATAAATTTCAAAAGTTATATTACAGACTGTGCTAATTATGTCATCAGACTGCTTTCTCGCGTTATATAAAGGCTCTCAATTTTGTCAAGGTTAGAAGATATTCCGAAACTACCACTGGTGTTCTTACGAGCTGGTCTTCCCTGCTCACATTTTGACTCAATTGGATGAGTTTAAGCATAATAAATACAAGAACAACAACAAATAAATTCTTTTTAAGGTAACAATATACATATGTTCTCTTTTTCAATCTGATATCTGAAGGTGTAATTTTCTCGATTGGGCTTTTGACTTAAAAACTAATCTGCATTTTGATTAACTATCTAATTTCTTGCCATCACCATTTTTAATCTTGTTTTATTTATCATGAAAATAACATGATAATTTTAAAAACATTTGTAGAAGAAAAAGGGAAATAATTCTCATTCGTCTTGGAAAATAGCTTTAAGATCTAATTAATTTTATCTCTAGTTTTTAGATAATATTTTTATAAACAAAAGAATAATTTTTATCATTATCCATATCAGTGGTTCCCAAAATTTTTAACCCATGTGTGTGGATTCCTTTTTAAAGTCAAAACTTGCTCATAGGCACCTTTTTATAGACAAACATTTTCCCAAGAACCCACAAGTGAAAAAGCTACATACAAATGCATAGTATAAAAGTTAAAAATAAAAAAAACATTTTGTTGAAAAATTATTTTTTGAAATCATTACTTTTGTTTTAAAAAAATAAAAAATTAATGACTTGAATGATCTTGATGAGATGTTATGAGTGTATTTATGTCCATCTCAATGTTTGTGAGTAGCAACCGAAACTAGATTTTAGTCGGGTTTTTTTATGGGGATGAGGCTTTTTAAGGCACTGAATCCACGTTATACCTAATTGGAAGACGGGCAAGTATTCAAAAACTTCTGTATGCAAGGTATAATGCAAGGTACCCATAATGCAGGTATAATGTTGGGATCTGTTTTTGTAACCAGAATTTGTGGTATTCTTGCTCAAACATTGGTTTAAGTTTCTCGTTTGTGGATATATCAATAAGATGCTCCTGTATTAGTATGGATTCATCAGTGTTTGGGATCTGAGTTCGTCCATGCGCAAAAGGTTTCAAAACCCAGTCAGGAATATTCAAAGGAATTGTTATTTATTTAAATTTCCATAAAAATAAAAATGGATCAAAAATTTTAAAATTTTATATTAAATTTTGCGCGGACCCCTGACGCGTTGTTCAGAGACCCTAAATCAATTTTAAATATCCATGGACTCCCTGAATTATAGCGGGGACCTTTTGGTAACCACTGATCTAGGTGTTACTATGTTTAGAAAAGGTAACTGAAATTAGTTAAGAACAAACAACTGTGATAATGTGAATTATAAAATTCTGTAGTGTCTTAATAGATTTCAATAAACATTTAGAGAGAAAGTATAATTACATAGCATTTTATCTTAAATCTGAGTAAGTCCTGCTATCAATACTCAGATTTTCAAATAAATAAATAACACTTGTTGCTGCGATGCAATTTCTTAAATGTAGTTTAATTGATTATAATATTCATTAGTCAATATATTTTAAATTTTATTCAATGCTAATAGAAAGTAGCTGGTAAATGTTAGTTTAAAGTTCATTATAAAGTATATAATATTCATAAAGTATACTACGTAATACATTCATTACACTTAATGAAGTATGTTACATAATACAAAGTATGTGATGAGAATGATTAAAAATCAAATTTAATTAATTAAAATTTAATGACGTAAATTAAAATTTCATGGACGCTAATAGTTAGTAAATGCAGTAGAAAGTTAGTAAATATTATAGTTTGAATTTCATTATAAAGTATATTATATTTATATACTAAGTAATTTATTGATTATATTTATAAAGGATATTACATAATACAAAGTATGTGATGAGAATGATTAAAGTTATAATTCAATTGTATTGAAATATTATGGAAAAGCAGCTCTTTCCTTATTTATTTTAAAGAAGTATTATAAAATATGAATGGAATAGAGTAGTTTATAATGAATATGAACTTCTCCCTACACGCATAAAATTATTCCTAAAAATTCCATTGAAGATTTACATTTATTATATGAATGAATTTGTTTCACTCATCTTGCTGAGTAATATTTTATTAAGAAAAATATTTAACAAGTATTTGATACTTTGAACTATATGAGAATTGAATGAAACAAAATTTCTTCTTAAATAATCAAACAGTAGCATATAAATAGGCATTTTTTTCTCAAAACATTTCATGTATAGTCTAAAATTTTTTAAGAAACTTTTAGAAAAATTTCTTAAGACTCGAATAAATATATGAAATTGAAAACAATTCGATATATCTAGATGTCTATATGAAGCTAAATTCTTTGAATAACTCCATTATGAAAGAATCTAATTAAATATAACAACGTTTCACTAACAAAGAATTCGTAGATTTTTTCGCAGCTTTTGTGAAATTGCTTATGTTCTGTAATATTTCATTCATAGAAGTGAAATAAAGATACTGTTTCTGTAAATTCCCAATGGAGGTTTGCTTATAGATAACTAAAGAAGAAAATCATAACAATAAATTAACAGAGATATTTCAGTCTTACCAAACATAGATGAGGATTTAGTTCCTTCATATAATAATTGTGAATTTATTTATGGTATAAGGTCTCATCTGGATATTTTTATGCAACTATGACCATTCATTGTTTGGTTAGAGAATTAATATTAAATACTTGAACAGATTATAATAGAATATGAGGTATTTTGTAAGCAACTTATATAAGTTGGTTTAAATGAAAAGAAAAATAAACATAACATGAGAATTATGCATTATAAATATAAGAAAATGCTTTCTTATTATTCTAATAAATTATTACTATATGTCTTCACAAACTATTCGAATATTCTTCGAGATAATGCAAATAAATTGGATAAATCATGAAACCTTAATCTTCATGAGTATTCATAGAAAGTTACAGGAAGATAAACAACAGATATATATCAGCACACATCTCATCTTATTCAAATCTTTACTTGCAAGAACGTGCTTTTGGCGAGAGAAAAAGTACACAGAGAGATATATGATTAATTATCCCAGCTTTTCTATTACTTCTATTTGATTGTAGATGGAGATTATTAATTACGAAAGAAGCTTATTTGTTATATATATATATATTTACTACAGCACAAGTTTATTTGATGCATAGTTTTCATGCATTGTACGTATTTTTTTTTTCAGTTTATTGAGCAGTATTTTATTTTGTTATTATTTTCTAATTAAATTCTTTTTAATTACAGCGTATTATTGAAAAAATGTTTTCTGAAAATTAAGCTGTACATTTATGTTACATTATCTAAACATTGGCCTCTGAATTTATTTTAGGAAAACAGTATAGTATCTGAAGGTTAGAACATAGTACAGTCTGCTCCGTAACCGAGTAACTTATCCACTATACCACGATGATCACCGTAGCACGGAGGTTGTTACTGGCTTATATAGATACCACCGCAATACACTCCCCTACCAGTGAGTCGACAAATAGGCTAACGAACAATACCAAGGTTATGGCGAGCGTGCGAGTTGCGTCATTTTGTGTTTGAGTGTTGCGTTATATGGATTTGACGGCTTTGCTGTGCTGCGTCATGCGGGTTTGACGGCTTTTGGTTGCACTTGCGGTGGATAGACGGCGCCATGTCTGCTCAAAGAAGGTTGGGTTGTTTCGAAGTTCAGCCAGGGCCACCAATGAAGGTCAGAACCTGGTACCTTCTGCTCCGTAAAGAAACCCCAACCCCACTATACCAAAGAGGATCATCGTAGTACGGTTTTTACTGGCTTAAAAGATACCACCCCCATACCCTTACTACTTATAAAAAATTCCCTTATATGTTGGTTGGTTGGTTCAAAAAATTTTGGCACTGAGAGTCCTCTTGAAAAATATTGTGCGAAATATGAGTTTAAAAATCCTCCAGTTAAGGCGTTAATGTTCAGTAAAACCTAAGTTTGGATAATCTCTATACAAACTATTTATTTAAAACTAAATCTATCTAGAAAAATCTTAGTTCTGAAAAAAAAATTAAAAATTTGTGATTGGGGATTTTCAGTACCAATCAGTCAAAATTAAAGAATAAAATTTAAAATATTTGAAACACATGTACTTAACACTCAATTAAAATACATTTTACAGTGGGTAGTTAAGAACAATGACTAAACACAGGGGGATGCTCCCCAAGAAAAGTGTGTCTATGTGTCAGTCTCGTGTCACCAATTCTTAAGAGTTTCAAAATAACTTTTAGTCTACTAAATGAAAAGCGATTTCCAGTGAGAAATGGTGGGCTTTATGTTATGCAGTTTAAAACCCACATTCTTCTACAATATCGTTAAGTAAAATTTTAAGTAAATTTTGAATCAGTCTAGGGAAATATGGTACTGTATTTTTGGATTAGAGAGAATGTATTTTATCCTCTTGGGCTTTCCCTTATTTTTCTTATGCACATATTCATACATTTATTACATTTTCATGTAATTGAAAAAAGAAGTATATATTTTATATTTATCTTCCATATTCTCTTAGACTACTTTATGAAATTTTACCAATGCAGTTTCCCACAAAACTTATATATATATATATATATATATACATATATATATATTGATAGGTTTTGTCGTTTCTAATATATATGGAATATCAAAATATGTATGTGTTAATTAATAAAATATGTATGTTATGCATACAAATATGTTATATAGTAATTTTAATTTTCCTAAATTATATTTAAATAATGTGAGATTTAGTGTATTTTTAATAGATACTATTTTGTGTAAACATGTTAGCCAAAAATACGTGAAAGCTAAGTTTAACAATTTTTTTTCCATGTAACGATACAAAATGCGAATTGAACTGAAAGAAACTTTCAGCTAAGCTCTGAAATTTTAAATTTTTTTAAAAAAATTTATGTTTTTGAATTTTAGGAAAAAACAAAAATTTTTCTAAATTAAATTATATGAATTTTTTTTTTAACTTTTTTAAATGGAAATTAATTTTTAAAATTTGGGTTTTTAAATTAAAAAACATAAAAGATTAAATAATAAATTTTTGTGTCAACAAAATTTTTTAAAAATATTGGTTTACAAAAACAGGGAAATAATTTAAAAAATTATTTAAAAAAATGTTTTAAAACCCTTTTCCCATTAAATATTGGAAAATAGATTAAAAAGAAACTTTTGGAATTTGGCCCGGGAATCAAACAAACTTATTGGCTAAATGCCGTAAAATTTTAAAAAAGAAAATTTAAAAACATTTTTTTAAAAAAATTTCAATTTTCGCAAAGGAAAAAGGGAAAATTTTTAATGAAACCAAAAAAGAACCCCTGATTTTCCCGGGAAAGCTTCATTTGATATGCAGGTGGCAGACCTCCTCTTAAATTCTAATTTAATTAGAAGTTTTGCAGAATTATTTGCAGTTATTAGTGGTTTGTAGAGTTGTCGTTCCCTTCTTTCCTAGGAAATCGGCTCTTTCATTTCCCTCGATGCCACAATGAGTAGATAAAATATTTTATAAACTTATAAAAGCAGATTAATAGATAGAATAGCAAAAAGAAATATATTTTTGCGTTGTAAATCAATAAAAAAAATGTTGAAGAAAAAAAAATGCTATTAGCGGTAAAAGATATTTTTTTAATGAAAGATGTTTGCTTTGCAAATTGCATTTGATCCGACGTTTCAAAGGCGAAAGTATGGTACAATTTAGTTTGCCCCAGAAAAAAACCCCTTTTTTAAAGCCCAAAAAAAGGTTAAATTTTTTAAAAAAATACGGTCATTTAAATATTCAGTTTATTCTATTTCAGTCTTTTAATTTTCAAGAATTCAAGTGAATATTTGCTTCAAACGACTAAATTTCTATTAAAAAATTAAATGAAATAGTTTTTCTTCTACCTTTCCTCCCAAGAGTAAACTATTCCACAAACTTCTATACTTTCTTCCATTCTCTTTTAAAACTATTTTTTTTATTTTCCCTAAAAAAGAATTTTTTCTCAGGGCTTCACTTGAGTTTTCCCAAAATTTCTTTTTTTTCAGATTTAAATTTAAAAGTGTATTTCGTTTTGTTGATATTTCATTTGAATAAGGAAAAAAAAAAAAACCCTCTTTATTTTAGAATAAAATTTGGAACTAAATATTTAAAAAGTCCGTTTTGTTTTAATATATTTGATATAGTGTATTTTTTCCCCTATTTTTATTTAAAAAAAGCTTAGAAACGAGTAAGTTCCTTTAATAAAATATTTGAATTAAAAATGGTTATAAGAGAAAAACTTTATTTCTTGCTTTATATTTTTAATAAGGGAAAGTATTAATATGATATATTAGATATTATTAAATAGTTATTTTATAAGTATAACCATAAGCATTTAAATAAAAAAAAACAGCACGACGATATACTTCTTTTAGCACAGTATCGGTAATACTTAACGAATTTTAGTATAACGTGAGTAGTTACGTGTAAAGTGTGTGTGTGTTTAATTACATCGTACTGTGTAAGACAACATGAGAGGGATTGGGGAAGGACCTCGTAATTTTCAACCATGGTCAAGTGACATGGACGAAAACAAAGCTGCTACTACTTCTCTAAATTTCCACTCCATGCCAATGGGGGGGTTTAAATGTCGTGCATCAAACCTTCTACATAGCGGGTCTTCAGTGGCACTAAGCATGAACTCATGACCTGCTGGTCACGAGTCCATGACCATGACCATGACCATGACCATGACCACAAGGCTTCTCGACTCTATCATTTATTTGTAAAAGTTTCAATCATAATTTAAGTATGTGAAAGATGTTCATATAATATTATGTGATTTTAAATTTTTGATACCAGTACAAGCACAAAAATTTCTTTTAAAGCGGGTTAAAGGGTATTTTAAGGGGTCACTTCACGCAGCATTTTCCCCATTTCCTTGTTAAAAATTTAAAATTTGGGGAAAATTTTTTAAAAAATTGGAAAGGGTTTTACAGTCCCGAATTTTTTGTGTTCATTGTATTGTTTTTATTAATTTAATGAGAGCATTTTTTAAAATTTTGAATAGTTTTTTAAAAAAAAATTTATATGTGGGGTAACACGTCAAAATTTTTAAAACGATGGAAAAATTTTTGTACTTTTAATCCATAAATAATTTTTGAATAAGATTTTTTACAAAATTTTCATTAAAAAAATTTTTTATATAGTGTTAACATGTGCAAATTTCAAGGCTATAAAAATAAGTAGTTTTAAAAAAAGTTCCTTTTTTTTTTTTTTGAAATTTACAGTTTTTGGGGAAAAAGAGATTTAAAATTAAAAATTTTTCTATTAACTAAAGCATACCAGAACTATAACTTGAATTGCTGGTTATCTGCAAGATTATCTTTTGTCTACATTTTAATTGTTTTTTTTTAATTCTAACTTCTTTTTTGGGTTTATTTAAAACGGGTTTTTTGCTTTCTTAATGCATGCATGATCTACATCTTGCAACGCTCGACATTTAAAAGTAAAAAACCCGGAGTTGAATGTTTAATACATCTAAAACTTTTAATTTAGTGAAACCCCCTTTTATTCTATAAAGGCATTGCCCCCATGTACTCCAGTTTTTTAAAATTCACATATACAGTTTTGGAATTATGACCAAATACTATTTACGCTTTTTACTAAAATTTTGAGTTTTTTTCAAACAAGCATCTAGATAAAAAATACAAGACTGAGACCTCCCAAATACTTTTTTTTTTTTGCAATTCCCTAGGGAAGTTGTGTTTATGCTTTTTTGGTTACACATATAAACATAAACCCAAAAATATATTGTGTTTTATTTTTGTATTTTGTTATATCTAAACCCCAAGTCACCTCCCATGGGGCATAAACCATGTCGTAGATTCAAATCTGGGAGATTTTATCCCAAAAAATAGCCTTTAGTAGCTTTTTTATGGCTGACAAAATTTCCCGGGTTGTTTTTGGGAAAAAAACAAAAAAAGTAGTATCTTTTTTCAATTTATCTATTTCTGCATCCCATAAACAAATTTTTACGCCATCCCCGAGATTTTTTTTTTTCCCCGAGCCCCTTTGCCCCAAATTTTTTAAAACCCCGAGGTTGTGTCTCCCAAACCCTTTTTTCAACCAAAACACATTCTAATTTTTTAAAGTTGACATCTCTGTAAAGTTTAGATTCTAAAAATGCTTTTTCATGTTTTTAGAGTTTCCATATAGTTCAAATATTGTGAAAATCGTAAATTGTGCAATGCCGGGCGATGGAAAATACAAAAATGCACCTTCAACCCCTTTTTATTATTTCCAACGTCATTTCAGAACACTCATTGCAATGTACATTGTCCCTTAAAAATTTCATGAGCATTTCCCGATAATATTTTTTCATCAACAATTTTTTCCCAGTGTCCCCACTAACTGCCATAACAATACCATTTACAGAAATATGGCCCTTTTTTTACAGGGGGACCATCGATAGCCACCGGTACTTTTTGGGCCCCTTTATTTTATTTATTACTCATTATTTTTTTTCGGCGCAACTAACGTCCAAAACGCTTTGGCTACTTTTTTATGTTGCGTTATTTAATTTTGTGGACTCCAAAAACACTTTGGTGGAGGAACAGATTCATAACTCCGCAAAATTTTTTTCAACTGCTTTTTTTAATATACCTCATAACATATAAAAAGCCTAGTGTTCACTTCATGTAATTGTGTATCTTTTTTTATTAACTACTGCTTTAGTAAACTTGTATTAGGAAATGTTTTAATAAACATCCAAAAAAACCAAAAATATTAACAATTTTTTAGAAACCCTGGATTTGGCAACCAAAAAAATGTGAATACTTTATTTTTTTCATTTTATTTATGTAATTAATGTTGTTTGAAAGCACAAAAAAAACAATTACAATGTCAGTCTTTCACAAAACACTCAAATGAATTTAAAAAAAAATACTCTTTATTAAACACCTAACTTTTTCTTTCAATATTGAATTATTTATGTTGCAATTGTCTGACTGTTATGCAACATTTAATTCCTCGAAAGTTTCGGTTTTCGTACCTACTTTTCCAAACTTTCGTTTTTTAAGTGTCTTATTATTAAACTGAGGCATTTAAAATCATTTTGATAAAAACCGATTCTGCACAATAGCAAAATTTCGTTATATTTAACCGCGTAAAAAACAACATGTAAGGTACCACAAAATAAACAGCTACAACTCTATTCACTTCACTTCTTTCCTGAATAAGCTGCTGATCAAAATGATTTCTTTTGATCAATTTAAACTATTTGAGAAGGCTGAAAAGTAGCATGTGTCTTTTGTTTTGATTTGAAAGGGGCGTGGCAGTCAGCTGTTTGAGGGTTTGACAAATGAAACAACTTTTTAAAAAATATTAAAAATACTTCTAATTCAGCTAGAGCAAAAATTTAAATTGCATTAGGAAGAAAAGGGTGGCATTTTATTTTTCAATCAAAATTGAAAAATCGATTTTTAATTCGATTTTCGTGAAGTGACCCCCGTTAAATAATAACTTACTTGTAAAAAGAATTAAGATCTCTTAAAATTGTAACTTATTCACATTAGGATATAAATGCCAATAAAAATTTCTATATAAATAACCAAATATGATAAAAAAAATGTCAGAATTTGGAATTGAAAATACTTTTATAACTATTGCAACACGAGCAAAAAAATTATTTTTGATAAATTCACGTAATTATAGGTAATACTTATTCATTAGTATGGTGAAATATTTAATCAATAATTTCCTTAGGCAAAAAAAAAAAAATTGCTGGTTTTTAAGCGAACAGTTTTACTTCTGATCGTTTATTTATATCTCAAAGAAGGTCTTAAGCAAGAGAGTAATGCAACTAATTAAGGGACACAGTACGATTCAATTGACCAAAATAGGTCAAAAAATCAAATTTAATTTTTTTAGCCTAAATTTGTTTTTATATAGTTTCCTATAACCTCACAAAATTTGAAAGCTCTAAACGTAAAATACGCAGAATTATAATAGCTTTTACGTTCGTTTTTATTCACATCCCTATGGCAAATCAAAACTTTAAACTGCCGTATCTCAGAAAGATAAAATAACTATTTTGTCTTCATTTAAAATGCTAAGGCTTTTTTTCTATTGCGCCTAATGCTTTGAATTTTTTTTACCTATTCCCAATAGTACATGTAACAAAATTTGGTATGCCTTTTTGAATCAAAGTAATATTTATTTTTTAAAAATAATTAAACTCAAAATTTATACATTTTTTAAGGAATTTTAAATAAACATTCATAAAAAGAAGTATTGTAAGAATACCAATCACGTTAACGCAAAACCCATACCAACTTTTATTATACATAGTTTGACGTACTTGTAAATCAAATTTCATGCGTGTACGTCAATTTTTGTAGGAGGAGTAGCAATTTAAAATCACTTCAAAAATTTCGTTTTTCCTTAAAAAATTACATGGCTAGCTTTTTATGAAATTTTGAGTACAAAATATGTTTAACATAGTATACATACATAGGAGGCAACCAAAAAAATATTAAAAATCCTTAAATTAAAAAATTTTGCGTAAATCGTACCATGGCTGAGCTTTAATAACTAGAGGCTTTTTTGCATTTATTAATCAAGACAACAGCAAATTAATTTCACATCAATTTGAATGATGTTTAGCATAAATCTTTTAAATATCCATTAAATATCTCTATAATTGTCTTCTTAATGAATCGTACTAAGCCAACGCTTCACTAACACGAAAATAAATAAAAATGTAGTCGTAAAATTAGTTTTGAAGCTCTTACACATTTTTATTAAAGTATATGGTGCACTTTTTGAATGTAACGCGAGAAAAACAAACAAACATTATTTTAATGCACTCACATATAGAGGTTGCCATTACATTTAAAGACATATTGAAATGACAAAATCGTCTAAAAGTAGGATTGTTGTTTTTGGCGATTAATAATTGTGCTTAGAAGTTGTTTTAGAATTGTGCTTCATTCGCATTATTCAATGTGCACAATAATAAATATTGCGTGATTATCAGGGACGTCTTAAGGTATGGGCCAAGTTGGCCCGAGCCCAGGGCCTCGGTCACAATGGGAGCCTCGTCTCATTCTCGGTTCATCCTCAATACGATCATGATTCGAATCATTTCTATGTTCAAATGTTATTCCCTGTTGTTATCCGAAAGACTTGGAATTTCGGACGATGTCAATTGGTTGCACGTGATAACCGTCGTCCATGTATAGGCCTAGGGGTCTACCACCATACACCATCATTACTCATTCAGTCAAAAGGCGGCAGTCGGTCGAGCCAGTTTTTAAGATTGTAAATCATGCACATTTTTTGTACGAGTATTTGACAACGTATGATATGTACTGTCTACTTTTAAGGGTCATAGGTGGGACCTACATTTGTGTAGGAGAGTCCAGGGCCTCAAGAAGTCTTAAGATATTTTTGGTGATTATAATTTTATTTTTTAGCAATTGTGTTGATGCTTTCATGATTATTTAATGCAAGCGGTAGATGAGGAACATGCAAATATCGATGCTGAATTCTAATATTATACTAAATAATTTTAAGGTTTATTTAAAATGCTTGCATTCAAATGAACTGCTTAATAAAATTGTACACACACATACATATCCATTTTTTAACAGTATACTACTATTTATAAACTACTATAAAATTCTGTTATTAAATTGATAAAAATAGATTTGCGAAATAAAACAAGTTATAGTTTAGTTTTTCTTTGGTTTTGAAATTTGTACTTTTGTATCGCAATATTACATTATATATTAATAATACCAAGTAAAAAATATATGGAAGTTAAACTTAAAAGTAAATTTATGTTATCAGTAAATTTTTCTATTACGTTTCGCAATTTTTCTGTGACGAGAAGTTTGATAATTGTACTCCTAATTTTATTCGAGCAAGTACTTCTGCATCACAAAATGAGATGTTTAGTTGCTCTCAAAGTGCTTACATTCACAAACTGTCAGTCTTACTAAATAAGTATTCGATTGCAACGTTCTGCTATTTATAACTAAGTAAATTAAAAAAGCAAATTTTCCAAGTAATGCAAGCATAAAATAATTTTAAAAATTAGAATTCAATTAAGCATAATCAAAAGCAGCAAAACAGATATCTATACGTTATTCAAAGTAAAAATTTGTTGTGAAATGTTTAAGCAGAACCATACTGCATAAAAATTCCATGTTTACATTTCTACTATACAGGTATATTCACATTATCATTTGAAATGGCTATGCTATAATCCAGTGATACTCAACCTGTGGCCCGATCATGGCCCTACTGTTCTGAGAAATTTATTTTTTAAGGACATAGTTCTAAAAATTTGGTGGGAAATTCTTTGTCCAGAAATCATATATATCAATTTTGCTTTTTGCTATTGGTGTCGTACGGGTAGGACTTGATGTTATTTTTCTATTTGGAATGGTTACGGTTAGTGATAACAGACAACAGTGGAGTAGGGACCATTTTATGGGTGGAACTAATTTTTAACTAACTTTCATATTCTGCAAGCGAAAAATATTAGAAGAAAATCATGGATCAGTAATTGTTTGATTTGTCACAAAAGTGCTGTATTTAAGAAATATACCAATACGCGCAGGAATCATTCAGTGACACTTTTCCTCGAAGATCTCTTTCAAGAGGGGATAAATATTTTCTTGAATAATCTTTACCACAGCAACACAGGTAATATTACAAAGGTAACAAAGACATCCTATGAAGTTTGTTTTATTATTCTTAATCATATGAAACCGTTTACTGATGCAGAAATTGTGAAGGAGTGTTTCTTAAATGCTTCTAATTTAGTGTTAGTGACAAAAATAAAAAAGATAAAAAATAATAATTAAAAAAACCCCACAAGAGTTATAATATTTTGATCAATTTTCCACATTTTAAATTTCCAATGTTATCTTGGTCTTAAAGCATTTCTCCCCCCCTTCCTCATTTATCCTCATTTTGCGGTCGGCGTGAAAAACTGACATATGTATGCGGTCTGCGTGAAGTAGCTGGCATATGTATGCAGCCCAGCAGAAAAAAAAGTTGAGTTCCCCTGCTATAATTAATCGTAATATTTTTTGATAATACAAGAGCAATTTGAAATTATAAAACTTCGAGCTATTGCTCCTAGTAACGAATGTTATTCAATCAAAATAAAAAGATGCAGAATTACAGGAACTATAGAAAGAGGTTACACCAAATTAGTCTATTGTTTTGATATTGACCAAAAACAGGTAAACAGAGTAGGAAAAGTTAGAACTGCAGTTCGCTGTTTATTAACCGATATACCATTTTTTGTGAAACCAAATTTCAGAATATATCTTGCTCATTAAACTGTGTTTCATTTCAGCCCATATTATAATAAGAACACATTTTTCTTAGGAAAACGCAAAGAGCCCTTTCCTGCAATATGAGAACAGGATACTGCAGATGATATCTTTCTCCGCTGTTTATGACAAAAATAGGAAAATTCCCCTTTGAAAATGAGTGTATTAAGTTCCTGTACAGGAAAGAAAGTACACTTAACTAACTCATCAAAAGCATTAGTCGAGAGGACTAGCTCGTGACCCAATTATAAATTATGACAAAATAATTTGTTCCATACTCTATTAAACTTTCCGGTTACGCATACTGAGAAAGATGAATATTCATTCTAGACATATATCGGTTTAATAACATTAATCTGTTGACATTTATTAATTTTTTTTTAAATTTATAGAACATTTTTACATAAAAGGGATGGTTAAATGAAGAATCATTATTTTATGTATTGGGCATTAAGGATTTTAAATATTTTTAAATACAAAGAATCGCACTTGCATTGAAGTATTGATTCCACATTATAACTGTATTTTTAAACTACACATATCGTTATTTTAAGCTCAATGGGTTGTCTTCGGAATAAATATTTATGAAAAATGTCAAATAAGTTATTTTTAATCAAGCTTTGGTATTATGAAAGAGATAAAAGAACCTATCCTTGTAGAGACATAATTGTGACACATACACACAAATTAATGTATACATATATATATATGAAATACTTCTGTAATATTTCTGTTGAGTGGTAAAAATAACTATAAGACGTGGTGAGTGGATGTTATTACTGTATGGCGAACCAAAGGTAGGGCGTGGCTGGTGGTGTGATGAATGATACTGAAGGTTGATGCATTTTCTATGATGGGATTGACTAGGCAGTCATTTATATCAATAATCCAGTTTATTCACATCTGGAAACATATAGAGATCAAGTAGGGACGGCATTACACACAACAAGAAGAAAACACCATGGCACAAACACAGACAAAGACAAACACAGAACGCGCGGCAGCCGGCTGATTCCATGATGAAGGCAAGCAGACAAATAAGAGTGATTACACAAGATTTTTGCTTTTATACTGGCAGTGGTTATTACGTAATAGTAGTTCTGATTGGATAGAAGGGGCGGGACAGGGATTTCGGACTAGCCGATTACGATTAAGATTACAGTGATATTTTTAAACCAAAGAATTAAAGTTTGTTTAAATATTAGTACAAAGAGTTAACAAAAAGTATACTAGAGGGAATTATTATATATATATATATATATATATATATATGGTTTATTGTACTCTGATTTAGCGCGGGCTATGCATTTTTAAATGCAAATTTTAGGTAAGTTACCTTTTTCTTGTAATGGAATTAGATATTCTATCCATTATTTTCGATAGGTTTTTGCTCAGTATTATTAACAGAAAGGGGGAAGGTTGACTAGCTAAAAACATTTTCAAACCCACTTTTATATAAATTATTTTATATATAAGAGCTGTCCTAAGTCAGTAATGTGAATAATACTGTAGCATCTATTCATATTTATTTTTAAATTCTATTATTTTTATAATTTATAATATATCATTTCTAAAACCTTATGTTTGGTTTATCTTACAATCTTGGGTTTTTTTTCTCAATTTTAGTGATATATATATATATTTGATTATTCATCTCTCTATAGTAGAGAATTTTAACTATATATATATATATATATATATATATAATTTGAAATTAAGATAAAAATTACTCACATTGATTTCCTTAATTAGTACGAATTATACTAGTAGTACTAATTAGTACTGTTTTGAAAAAACTATTTTAGTAACTTCATTTTAAAATGTTTAAGCTTTAAGATTTCGATCTGTCATATCTAATCTAATGAATACAACATAACAAATTTAGACTGAAGATGCAACTGAATTAAATAAATGTAATTTGATTAGTAATTATTAATTAAATTTTTGAATTCAATTTACTCATTAGGTTAACGTATAACTCTATATCTGGTTTCATGAAATACTGCGGTAACGCTCCTGCCTCGAAACTAGAAGACCAGCGTTCGATCCTCCCCTATTTAAATTTTACCAGCTCTCCTCTCGGAGATTCTTTTTCTTAAAAAATAGATTAAAATTAAAACATTCAAGAAAAAGATGATACCCCCCGAAAGTGTCAAAAATCTACCTCCTTTCTCAATTATTAAAGTTACAAACATTATTAATGATATTCTAAGCATTAATTACTTTCCGAGTGCCTGGGAAACTGCATCGGTTATTCGTATTTTAAAACCTGGTAAGGACCCTGCCCTGGAGCCGAATGACTGAGTGGTCAGTGCATCGCTTCCATATCACAGGTCCGAGGTCCAAACCCCAGGCTGGGCAAGATTGACTCGGCCTTTCATCCCTTCAGTGCTTTGATAAATGAGTACCAAGCTTGCTTGGGAACTTAACACTGGAGGTTTCGCACCAGACTGACCACCTGACTGGAACATCTGCTCATGCTCCTCAGGGCCCAAGGTCGCGCATAGTGAGTTGGGCACAATAGGCCTGGGCCCTAATGGACTGTCGTGCCACTGAGTTAAGTTAAGGACTGCTGAAAATTACAGGAAAAACTCTCTACTACCAGTTATCAGTAAACTAGCTGAAAAAATCATCTTTAATAGATTAAAAGATCTTGATCAAAATCAAATTTTAGTTCCGGAGCAGCAAGGATTTCGGCCACATCTCTCCATTACCCACCAGTTACTTAGAACAGTAGAGTATATTGAATCTCACCACAAAAGAAAATGTTCACTAGTGCAGTATATCTAGACATAGGAAAAGCATTCGAAAGCGTCTGTCTCACAGGTTGTATCTATAAACTAATTAAATACAAAGTG
This sequence comes from Trichonephila inaurata madagascariensis, assembly GCA_019973955.1. NCBI lineage: Eukaryota > Metazoa > Arthropoda > Arachnida > Araneae > Nephilidae > Trichonephila > Trichonephila inaurata. Next base: position 17,195 of record BMAV01006484.1, read on the forward strand.
CCAATTCCGTTTTTTTCCTGATCAATTCCAACTTTTCACATAGAACTTGCTCTGTCAAAATTAATAATACTCTTTCAAATACTGGAAAACTTTCTGCTGGGGTACCACATGGGCTCTTTCTTTTTCCCATGCTCTTCAAGATCTATGTATTCCCATCGCTAACAACACTGAAATTTGCATGTATGCTGACGGCACAGCGATACTTTGTCAACGCATTCCCATCACTAGCAACACTGAAATTTACATGTATGCTGACGGCACAGCGATACTTTTTCAACGCATTCCCATCACTAGCAACACTGGAATTTACGTATGCTGACGGCACAGCTATACTTTGTCAACGCATTCCCATCACTAGCAACACTGAAATTTACATGTATGCTGACGGCACAGCGATACTTTGTCAACGCATTCCCATCACTAGCAACACTGAAATTTACAAGTATGCTGACGGCACAGCGATACTTTGTCAACGCATTCCCATCCACTAGCAACACTGGGAAATTTACATGTATGCTGACGGCACAGAGGTGCTTTGTCAACGCATTCCCATCACTGTAACACTGAAATTTACATGTATGCTGACGGCACAGCGATACTTTGTCAACGCATTCCCATCACTAGCAACACTGAAATTTACATGTGTGCTGACGGCACAGCGATACTTTGTCAACGCATTCCCATCACTAACAACACTGAAATTTACATGTATGCTGACGGCACAGCTATACTTTGTCAACACAAAAACCAGCCTTCATCTCATATATGATCATACGATACCTAACACAACTTTAGCACTGGTTTACCAAGTGGAAAATGGCCATCAACGCTTCAAAACAGAAGCGATATTTTCGCTAGAAAAAAAGCACCGGACATCTACATCAGAGAGAAAACAATCCCCTGGTGTAATCAAGCTAAATACCTAGGAATTTATCCTTGATAAAACTATCACTTTCAAATAACATGTAACTTTTATTAGAGAAAAATTCTAAAAAGTTGCACATAAACTCTACCCGTTAATTTTCAGAAAATATAAATTAAGAAATAGAAACAAAATACTTATCTACTCACTAATCCTAAAACAGATCCTGACGTACACCTCCCTTGTTTGGGGACATGCAGCAAAGACATATATAAATTACTTAGAAAGTGCTCAAAATTTAATTGTCAGGCAAATTCTTTACGTCCTCTGGTTCATTAGGAATGTACACCTCAGAACCTCAAGAAAAATATCCACTATTAGACAAATGATCAGGAGAAATGCTACCAATTTCTTTCATAAAATTGACAAATCTGATAATAAATTGATCACTAACATCGAAAATATACTCCTGATCTTAATTTCCACAGACAAAGATCAATCCCAATTAATCATGCTTTTCTTTAATTTCTAAGTATGTTCTCTTTTGCCTATATATATATATATATATATATATTTATATATATATATATATATATATATATATATATATATATATATATATATATATATATATATATATATATATATATATATAGGCAAAATATATATATATATATATGTATAATTTTACTTTAATTCTCCCTTTAATATTCAACGATTGGTCGAGTTTCTCACTTAAATTTAAATGCAAAAATAGTTGACCTCTCTGATGAGCAATTCACAGAAGCTTCACTCGATACGAACTAATTTTAATTTTTACATCGAAATATTTTCTCTCTAACTCGGACTCCTCTGCTGGAACAGCATTAATAAGGCATCGCCCCACCCAGTCATGATTTTTTCATCCATCTTAATCTTTATTTTATATTCGTACATATTTCATTTTAAAATCGTTTTTCTTTTTATTAATTTTAATTAGTTATATTTTAAATTTTCAGTATTATTTATTAAAAAAGGGCACTTTGAAAGCGTTTTAATGTCTTCTAAAACGTCACGAAAGGAGAGGAAAGTTCGGATGAACCTTCCTCTAAGTGCTCTCCCTCCCCACCAAACTACAAAGATATAATGGTATTTTTTTTCTTTGAAATTCCGTTTAAAAAATATTGTTCTCTATATAGGGATGATTATTTAATTAAAGACTTTTGAACGTATATCTTTGAATATTTATCAAGAAATGCGAGTATGTGCTAATAGTTTAACAGATATAAAAATAATCTATATTGAAACATAAGAAGCAAAATACTGTAAACACTTTAAAAGGAATATGTTATTTCATGTCCATCAGTAAAATCTTTCTCCAATAAAAGAAACACTAAAAGAGAGAAAAATAAATTTATGGTAAAAGGTTCCTGAATTTTTTAGCATAAACATGCCTTTCAAATAAACATTGCAAATATAGCGAAAACCTGTTTGTAAATTTAAAATTGTATGTACTCTCTTAAGTGATGCTCTCAAAAGATATTCCTAAAGTGGTAGAGCATGTATAGAAAGATTTTATATGTTCTTTGTAAACACATGTACTTTTCTGTGACACTATTTTCACATTATAATATCGTGTATATAAACTCATTCAAAGTTGCATATTTTGCCAGTAAAGGATTTGTTTAAATGTGAGTACTTTAAATATATATGAGTAAAGAAAGCTTTCAAAATATTTCAGTATATATCATTTGTAAAAAAAACATAAATCACTCTAGTTTTCTGAATTTCTAATTTGAATTTCAAATTAAGAAATATTTTAAAAAGATGTGGTGAATTAAAATTTTTCTAAAGAGAGGATGTACGTTTAAATTCTGTGTCAAATTTGCTCTGTTTATATTTTACTTATATTTTAACAAACATATATTTATTTTATATGCTTAGAGCTTTAAAACACCTTTTTACAGATTCTTAGCTAAGAGGTTTTTTTTGCTTTCCGTATTAAAATTTCTACTGAGGATATATAATCCATTTACTGAATTCAACGATTTCTTGAAGACTTAGTATTTGAGATTCAGTTGTCACAGTGTTTCTCAAACTTTTTTTCAATATTTGTGTGTGTGTGCGACCCAATTTTTTATAATAATTTTCATCGCACCCCTCCCTTCATACAGTAGCATTGCATTGAGTGAAACGATAATGTATTTTGACGTTAAAGCTATAATACGATTAATTATAAACCGCGCTAAATTATCAAGCTAAGTAATAAATTTTTTACATGATAAGTCTTTGGAGAAGTCACTAGTGATTATTAAACATTTTCATAACTTAATATATAGATGGATTAATTAGCAAATACAATGTGCAGTACTGATACAATAATTAGTATATTATATTAGTGTAAATGTGTATTTCATTTTTCTTATGTATAGATGTATTTTGTTTTACTTCCTTTCAGTAAATTTTTAATTTTTTAAATCTTTTATTTTTGACATTTTGATATACTTGCGCCCCCAAGTAGGGTTATCACGCCCCAGTAGCGGACCCCACAGTTTGAGAAACGCTGAGTTAAAAGATTGATTTTACTTTGTATTTTTTAAATCTCAATATCATCATAATTAGGCTGTGCTTACGAGTTTGTCTTTCTTTAACTTTAGAGAATATTATGGTTTCGTGTGCATGTTATTTCCTTTGCCAATATCATTAAATTACACAATATAATATAACCGAAAACGATTTGGAGTTTTTATACTTTGTAGAGTCTATCTGAATGCAATTAATTAATTTTTTCAGAATATGTCCAAATTCAAACTAAAACTCAGAAGAAATCAGTCAAAGAGCTTCCGGAATTCGTCAAACATATATACAATTCCGAATTTGAGAAGAATAGCAATAGAAAATTTTGTATTCAGAGAGGAGTACAAAAGTTTTTGTATTTCTAGTAACAGCTACAGAAAATATCGATCTTATATCTAGACTGAATTTATTAACACCAACGACTTATGAAAGAAACAATAAATTTTCCTACACATACGTAGCCTCATCTCGTTTAATTCCCCTTCTATTTGGTTTGTCGTTTCTGATCTTTTGTATTTAGAAATCTATATATATAACCCCAGAAAAATGCAACTCTTTTCATGTTTTACTCATTTTTTTAAGCTTCAGAGTATATGAACATACAATCTCACTGATAAATAAAATAGATAAAATAGAACAAAATGAATCAAAATGGGTTAAAAGCAAGAACAAAATGAATCAAAATGGGTTAAAACAAACAACTTTGAGCCTAACAAATTTGAATAATTTAACCATATCATTGTTTCACGACTTAGAATCATCTTTTAATGATAATACACAATATTTCAATCTCACATTTGTTTCGTTGTAAAGCTATGTCTTTGTTTAAATTTAATTTAGTCCTATCTTACATTTTAAGAAAATCTATAATTTTGCTTGGAGTGTTTTTACTTTTCCCAATTATTACTATTAAAACTAAATCCCTTTTCATTTCCTGATTTTTATTTTTATCTTGACATTTTTCCTAATTTCATTAAAAAATCGTTCTCTCTCTTTATGTTCGGCAAATGATTGCTTTGCAAAAATCATTAAATATTCTAAGCGGGCTTAAGTACGAAAATATTCAAATGAGTAGAAAAAGTTGTTTAGTCCTAGAAATTAAAAACATCTACTTATCTATTTTTCTGTTTATTATGGTTACATTGCCTGAGATAAACATAAATAACAAAATCCAATTGTGGTTTATCTCTGACTCAAAATTTTCAAACGGGGATCAAAGCTTCAGAATAAAATTTCGAAGTAAACAACAAATACTCGTATTCTTCATTTGAATTTGTCCTCGAGGGAGAAGCTGTTTTTATTTCTGGAATCCTGCAAACTTTAAATAATTTAAAAGTACATGAGAAGATTATAATTACTTCGAAAAACTTCACTTACAGAATTAAATTCCTTTTGTTTCTGATTTCTTAGCAAATAGAATAAACAAGACGCTACTTATTAATTCCAAACAACAGAATGAGTTTTACTTCTAATATATTTCTCTGGGAGCTGAGTGAATAAATCTGAAATGAAATGAAAAGTTAGGACACTTAAATTTAATCTTTTTATAAATATATCTAGTTTTAAGATAACTCCATTTCTTGCAAGTAATCTTAAATTGCTTGTATTTATACAAAAAAAAAAATTTAAGAATCTTAATGGGTTTAACAGTTACATATATACAATATCTAATTACCTATATACATAGGCTGTTCAATAAGTAATAAGACTAATTTTACTTCCGCAAAACCACTCATCGGAATGTTAATTCCTTTGGTATAAGAAAAGTTTGTTGTCTGTATTAACAAAAGATACCGATAGATGGCGTGTACAGACTCGTATTCTTGAGTATCACGTGATCGAACTGAAGCATGTTTGTGGGCTCCTACGAAACGAAAGTTTGAAATGGAAGCAAAAATCGGATCGGGGCTTTGATATGATACGATATGTTTAAAAGACTGGAAAAAGAAGGCAAAATATCTTCCTTTTTATCACAGTGGGAAAATTTGTTTGTATTAAGATCCAACCATAAAAAACCAAACGGAATGGAAACATCCATTTTCACCCTCTCAAGGAAAAAAATTTGTGAAATCAGCTGGTAAAGTTATCCCCCAAAATTTTTTATTATGAAGTTTTGATATCAACACGCTGTCAACCCCCTCTACCATAAACCACTCGTACACACGAATGTCCGCGAACAATGGTACAATGTTAAAGGAAACGTCATTCTTCAAAATTGCTTCCCATTGAACCATGACAATCCCCGCCCAAATATTGTTTTTTGCGTACTGTATGTTTCGCAGCAGAACAACAAGTTTTACACACCTCATAACCTGATCTCACCCATGAGATTTTTATTTTTTCCTTAATTAAAAAACCCATTAGGGGGCAAACGTTTTGAAGCAACAAAGCATTTTAAAGGGGAGGGCGGTTTTGAAGAGCTCTCAAAAAACGATTTTCTTTTTTTTAAAAAGGGGACATAATTTTGGGGATAAATGCATTACGTGCCAGGGAAAGTTATTTTGAAAAAAAAAAAAAACCTAATTTTTTAAAAATACGATTAAAAATTCTTTTTTTATATATATATAATTTTAGTCTTATTACTTTTAGAAAAGCTCTCGTATAATAATCTAATTTTTATATAGCATTGGAAATCTCATTATTAAAAATATCTTATAATTAATTTTTGAACTAATTCAAGATGTATATTCAGCAAACGTTTATTACTTATGTGTTTGCATATTTAAAAAAATTTTTTTAAAATATGGGGAATTTTTTTTTTCTTAAAGGGAAATAATAGCTAACAATTATTTATTAACATCTGGGACATTGCTGCGTATATTCCACGCGAAAATGTCACTCAGAGAAAAAAAAAATTTATTTGAAGAAATAGGTTATTTGAAAGTTATTTAACTTAAAGCAAAATTATTTTGTCCATTATTTTTATATGTATTTATTGATCTCACATTTTCAATAAACAAAAGATATTTAATTTTCAGCTAAAAATTGACTGATGTTGACTTTATATATACATATAATGGTTATCTGTCTATCTATCTATAATCATTATGTGTTCAAAACACAAGCATTTAGAGATAGTAATCAGAAAAGGGAGGTATTTTGTAAATACTTTAAAGAAACATCGTTATATTCTGTGAAGAGAGTGTTTATAATTTATCACAGTTTGATCAGTCTTATTCAGCATAATTTATAAAAAATATATCGCTGCCAAAATGAGTTTTATTTTTAGGAGTGTGATACCCTTTTTCTCCTTCCTAAATCTGATATTTTATCAAAGATTTTTCCTTGAATAACAATGATCTTGAAAAAATTTTCAAATTCATTATAATAATAAACTAATTAGTATTTAAAAAAATATTGTTTAATGAAAAGTTTACATTTTCATCAATTAATGATTTATTTATTCCTGTATCAGTAGAAAGGTAGTAATTAAAGTATTACGCAAATGATTTACGGGAACGATGTAACTGTATTTTACATTATGTTATAACTTTAAGTTTATTAATAATTTATTATCATGATTAAGTTTATTAAAGTTGTCTTTACTATTTTTCAATTGAATGTAAATATGTTTTTAATTAACAAATGTGTGTATAGCCATTCACATAACAGAATATGGATTATTTGCATTTAGATAATACAGAAGGTCATTTGCACTTTACGGAAACGATTTTCATAGTTAATTTGTACCTATAAATGCCGTATTTTTTTGCTTTTTTGTCTAATAGTGATTTTTTGACATTAGCTTGAGAATTTTTTCATGAAAGTAGACTTTTTCTTTGTACTGCAATGCCAATTTTATTCCATTCCTCTTGAGTCCCACAGTGTTCTTGGATGCCATTTCCTAAGGCTCGTTTTAACAAACTGAAAGCATAAAAGTTCATTGGAGATGTATCAGGTGATTTTACAGGTATTTCATTAAATGGATACATTTATTCCTCTTTATGATCCTTTCTTTGTGAAATAAGGGCAGTTAACTTAGACGTGTGAGTGTAGGTGGTGTGGTGGTGGTGTGTAGAGGCTTTGACCACGTATGATGGTCAACTTTGTCAATGTCTTTTCCATGTAATGCTCGTCTGTTGGGCAATAGAAAATTGATGTTCTTCATTACAGTCACTTAAATATACTCATGCCTCATCGAATATTATAACAAATTTCCATTTTTAAGCAGCTAGGTATTTTTCATATAACTTACAAAAATTTTTTTTAAGCAATATGTTCTTGCAAAAGCAGATGAACTCTAGGTTTAAACAACTTTTGAAACTTTAAATATTTATGAATTATTTTACTTACAGTGCCGGAAGACATTCCTATTTTTGATGCAATGGATCTTTGATTCGGCGGATTTTCTTTAGGATCAGAGACTTCATTTTCTTGATAGTTGCCTGCGTTTTAACAGTCTTAAGATGAGGTTTAGTGGACACGCGCGTTTTAATTTTTACTTTCAGCTAGACATTGTTTTTCCTTTCAAATTTAATATATTATAAATACACTTTTAGAAATGCAATAACCGAAACTTTACACTGCTTTATAATTTTTTTTGGTACGAATATTTCTTCTCGGAAAGTTAAGTTATGTAGTATTGAAGCAATATATCAATTTTAGGAGACATTTCCAAAATAAAGCTTTTATTTTACATTCTAGTGGAAAGAAAACATTAGCAAGTTGAGTTGCTAAAATTTTATCTCAAAATTGAGTTTTTTCACTAAGGTTTTGTTGAAAGTTTAACTGTCACCTTCTTACAAACGAAACGTTATATGCCAAGGACTTGTGTTATATAAAGTAGGCCAAAAGCATTTTGAGATACACTAGATTGCATTTATACTGTCATAGTGAGTGAGTATTTATATTTTCACTTAGATAACAGTTCTTTGTCAATACAATATAGCTAGGCGTTTACTTACTATTGAAAAAAAATTAAATTGTGTGGTTATCTGACAAGGGTTTGGTTATAATAAGTACCAATTTGTATGTTACTGCGTGAATAATTATCAACTTATTGGAAGATCCGGATCAAAATGCTCACAGGTCATTTGGTGCTTTCAGGTAAGCAACATTTAATTTTAGAATAGGCTGGTAAAGAAGATCATATCATACTTTGATTTAAAATTTTAAGTATTTCGTTGAATATTCGTATTTAGTTTCTATTTTTTCAGGGTTTGATTCAAAACCTTATAAATACAGAACCTTCGGTGTTATATTATCAAATTTTGGGGAATCGCTACACACTTAGTCCTCAGACCCAACTATTGTTGAACTTTTTTCGGAATATCTTGAACAACAGGTGAGAAGAGGAACTTCTCCACTTTACTCTGCAGTAAACTTGGTAGCTGTTTTACTGGAGGAAGAGCGTAAAATATACCGTTACCTAATATGAGAGAATTATAGACGTCAAAATATCGTTTATAATGTTTGTGATGGTTCTCAACATCGGATAATAAATCAGATTCTAAATTTTTCTAATTATTTTTATCTTTTCTACAGTCAACAAATATAATTGGAAACAGTCTCTTCGATGATTAATTAAAACAGCATCTCTTATATGACAAGACTTATGAAAGAAAAGGTTATAATGAGAAATATTGCTTTTAGTTTAGATGAGTAAATACATATACATTGACATATACGCACTGCAAGCTTGTGTGTAATGTATTGTTACATAGACCGGGGCTCGAGGATTTTATGCTATCAGTTTAAACAGCAAAACAGATCATTAAGAGCGATGAAAATTTTTTATAGAAAAACAATTCTTAAAATGCAGGATACAACTGCAAAATTTGCAGAATAAGACCCAAACGGTTTTCACACCTTCTACTGTTCTCAGACACAACTATCATTGTCTAAAAATGGGAGTACGTAACGCTAAAGTTTAATCACAAGCAGTTTCTAGTTCGTAGACAAATCAACAGCTCAAGTAAAATTGATTCAGTTTCAGCGAGCGACTCCTATTTATAGCCTGCACAGCCACCTTCTGGCCCTTTCCCGAAAGATCTGCTTACGTCATTGATCGTGATGTAATAGATTTCTCCAGTAGTTTCCAGAAGCATCAATACGATAGCCAAGTCCCCAAAAAGGATCGCTAGCCCGCTAAAGGGGTAGTGAACTCACCAATGTGGTCGCCAAAACTGATGTCAACGATGTATCCCCAATCTTTCGTCAAGTTTCCATTGATAGCCTTTACAATGTTAAAGGCAGATGCGCTTGCAAATATTGCGATTTTTATCATAAAATAAATACAACAGAAAGTAATATTAAAGTATAAACATCCAGATATAATTTATTTACACTATTTTAAACATTCATTACGCAACATTCGTAACCGTAAAGGGAATTATGTTCTGAATTTAAATATTTTAATTTTATTTTAATATGGCATTTAAAATATAGCTGTGTTTTCATTTGCATTTCTTAATTTAAAAATCGTCAGATTTGGAAAAACACTTCATCATTATTTAATATAACTCTGACTTCAAATTGATCATCTAGCAAGTTTTATTTGGCATTGGCGTAATACATGTTCCTTTCCATTTGTGAATTAATCAATCATTATGTGTATTTTCTGTCTTTTCTCATATAATGAAAAATATTGACTTACTTTTCGACTATAAACAATACATAGAGACGAAATAGCTGTGCTTACCGATCTTGTAGAAGTATAACAATGGTGGAAGAAGTAATGTTCGTAACCCTTTTCCAAGTGTGTGCTTTCTAAGAAACAAGAGTAACTGTTGACACTTTACCGAAGTCTGAAAAATATACCCTTAACGGTGAAGTCTTTTGTAGAAATGAAGCCCCATGATATATCTTGTCGACTTTTTGTTCCATAGAATTTTCTTTCAAGTAATGAAACATTTTTCTGTTCTCATCCTTTCTCTTTTTTGAAGACAATTTTATTTTTTTTCGTCAGTTTCTTTTATTCCTTTTTACAATATTTTTTATGTCTCTCTTCAGTTTCAAAGTAATTTATTTTTTTTTTCTAAATGAAAAAATTATATTTTTTAATATCACTTTTTTCTTTATACTTATGTGTTCATATGCGCATATTAAAAGAAGTTTTACAGATGTTTTGCGTATATATAAATAATTTAAATTTCTCTTGCATTTAAATAGTAAAATCTATCTTATATTTATTTAAGTTACCAATTTCTTCTTTTTTCTCAAAGAAATCTCAATTATTGGATTATTACCATTTTCATTGTTATAAAAGTTTTTAAATGTATAAAAGTGTAACATTCAGAAAAACAAATGTGTTGTTATCTGATTGAATAGATACTTTTACTGGTCTAAAAAGAATCAAGTGAGAATCATTAAAAAAGGGATTATACACACTTTTGATACTATTTATTTAGCTTACTAATTATGTTCTATATAAGAATAAATAAAAGCATACTGTATAGATAATTCAGAAATCGAGTTATAAAATATTAGAAAATAATCTCAACGATAGGTACGCACATGCATTAGTTTGTATATTTAGATTAAAATTCTACTTTCAAATGTGTGATTCGTAAATAACTACGCAAGTTTATACAAATGAATGAAAATGTAGCTATGTATTAAACCTGTGAAAATAAGCCTTAATTTAAAGGATGTATCTAGTGAGTCTTATTTGAAACATAATTTCTTTTTGAAACTTAAATTTAATGATTTTTACTCCTGAAACGTCTGGAGCAATTAACTGACTAAATAAGTGTAGTGTATTTGCAATGAAATATGGAGAAATTAATTAGCTTTGTTTGATGTTCGTTATGGAATGCTTGGATAAAAAGTTAAAGTTCATTAACTTCCCGTAATGTATAAATATTCCCAATATGATATACTTCTAATTCCTTAAGGATGGAAACATTTTTAATTCGCTTGAGTAATTTCACATTTTTTGTTGAATTTTGACGAAAATGTGTGTTTGCCGGGTTAAGATAAATTGTAAGAAAACCACAAAATTTATACTTCGATGTTTAAAGAAAAGCTTGGAATGTAGTAATTGATAAACTAAAAAGATTGTTGTAAAAGTAAATGAACTTTATATATATATATATATAAATCTCATAAACCTTTTTTAATTTTATTATTTTCATTTATTCAACTATAATTTCAAATGTGAAATATTTTATTTTTTTTAATAATTCCATGTATTAACATATTTTGAATAGCTTGATTTGCTAAGTCTCCTTTAATGTGGAACTCGTTAGTAACTATCGATTTTTGAAGCTGAAAATTCTTAAACTTGCGAACGTTTAAAGTCATTAAGTAATAATACTTTGCCTTCCGGAGAAAAAACATTTAAATCAAAAAATGTTGTGTTAAGTAGTAAGCTTTTAAGGGGAGAGCTTTGTCCGTTGGACGATAAAATATTCTAAGTACTTTCAAGTGCTAGTAAAATTCATCTTATACTCCAAAATGAGATTATACAAAAGTGTGCAAAAATAATACATCCCCATCTTGAATGCTCAAACTCGCAAAAACCTTTCAAAATAATTTAAAAATTATACAATTACATGAAAAGTTTAATGAATGTGCATCTGATGCATTGCCAGTGTTTGCATGAGTCTGGGGATGTCATAAAACTTCTGTGAAAATAAATGATTGTCATTTGTGCATCTTGAATGAAGGTGTCTTTCATGCATTTACACACCAACTGAAGCTCATGTGCATTAAATCACTAACTAAAAACTCACTAAGAAAGTCATTTTACTGACATTGTCTGTAGAGGGTTTTTCTACACTTGCGACATCGAAATGAATCAGCTACAACCAATCTAGTCTGTTTGGTAAGCTCACAAAATTCCATGAAACTGTCTTAGTAAACAGGAAGTGAGTGCTAAAATAAATCGATTGCATAGAAAGGGTAGTGTTTTATTGGTCTATGACTTAGAAATAGAAATACAGCATCAGTAGAACTGAAGGTTGTATAAGAATCCCAGTGTGGAGAGAATGCAAGCAATAGTACTGTTCTCAAACCTTTGATTTCAAAGGGACTTTGAAACACTAAAGCGTATTGTATTTACTGCAAAACTGAGAGCCAATCGGTTAAACTGGACCGCATAAGGATCGAAATGGATTTATGAACAATGAAAAGCAGCTATAATCTAAGACGAATCAAAATTCTCCCTCAATAGTTTGGATTGCCTACAGGTATTTTGTCCTGGAGCTCATTAAGAATTTAGCACTGACTGTGCTGGGAGGCGTTTTGATGTTTTGCTCATTTTATTCTAAGAATTATTACATGCAAGGTATCCTGAAGTATTTATAGCGTCTGCATTATTTAGCCAATAATGTTTAGAATAAAGTTAGTAATTAAAAATATACATATGATTTTTATAAAAAGATTACAGCAATAAATTTCTTAGTTCATACATTTGTAATAAGTTTAAAGTTCACAAATATTAATGCATTTAATTTACTTTAGGTAATTATGTATGTCACTAGCATTTTACTTATTTCGATAATTATTTGATTTTGTTAGTTTTTCATTTTGATTTTTGCACTATCTCTTTTTTTTTTAAAAAAAAAGAAACATATACTTAAATTTTCTATCGTTTTTGTAATTTTTTTGCATGTAACATGCTACTAAATACTTTAAAAATTAAATTTGTAATAAATGATTTCCGTAGGTATGCAACATTGTAACTAACACTATTTAGTTTCGTTTTCATAAGCGAGTTTAATATATTTTTTGTTACTTATGGAATATGTTGATTTCAGTATTTTATAAATTTATTTTAGAGCACTTTTACATTTATTAAACTATTTCACAATATCTTTAAATGTATTTTCTCTTCTAAATTTTATTTCCGTTATTTAATGCGGGTAAAAAGGGGGAAAGGTTAACTCCCTGAAACATTGCTTAACTGGATTAGTTTAACCCTTAGCTTAAGAATTTGTTTAAATATTGTTTCGGTTATCTTACATTGTCCTTTACTAATTTACTATTTTCTTGATTGAGGGTTTAGTTTAGGTTATATATTTTTTGTTAATTGGTATATCAATGTTTATATATGTATATATAAATAAACCATAATAAAATCTGTATCATATAGCATAACTTTACATATTACGTTCGGAACAGTGATTTTACAAAAGCGCATAAATGGATAATATTTATGATATTTAGTGTCACTTATAGATTAGAAAATGTATAAAAAATTTTTTAAGAATATTACTTCAATAAAAAATTATTTAAATGCAATATTTTCACAAAAAATGAACCTAGAATGACCCATTTTCAAAGTATTCTCCTTTTGTAAAAAATGCTTCTTTTATAATTTTATTTTGCCTGTAAATAGCTCAGACCTCTGTGCAGAGGCTGAACTACAATTTTTGAAATATATAACTAAGAAGTGGGTTTATCCATGTTTTACAATAACAGAGGGGAGAAATTTTAAGAAAAAAACGCTGATGATTATTTCAATTGGCTGTAACTCTGAAAATAATGTGACTTTTTCAAAAATCATAGTTCAGACTCTTTGGAGAAGTCCTTAGTTTATATAACCACACACACAAACATTATTATTTTAGAAGCACTTTTTATAAAAAGAGAACATTTTGAAAAAAATGTTATTATAAGTTAATTTTTTTGCTAAAATATTGTATTAAAATAATAATTTTTTTGTCAAAATGTCCTTAAAACAATTTTATGCATGTATTCTAATTTAAGTGACACTAAATATCATGAAAATTATCCATTTATGCGCTTTTTTAAAATCATGGTTCGCGGAACGTAGTCGGATACCTTAAATGTTTTTTTTTTCTACATTTATAAAAATATTAGTCATTCAGTAACATCGAATTTTTAAGTTTGTGATATTTTCAGGAAACATATTTTGCTTATGTTTAACTAAAGTATATATATTTATGAAATCTATCTTAAGAAAACATTTTATTTGTATAGATAAAATCCTTAAAAGTTTAAAATTCTACAAAAATCTCCTGTGCCAGTCAGTTTTCGTTTATTCTTCAGCACACTTAAGAAAATACTTAAAAAACTTAACGAAAAATACAAACAGTCTATTTCAGATCACGAAGAGTGAACCCTGTATGGATTTTTCGATACGAAGCTCGCTGAGCTTGAGATCTGCATTTCACTAAAAATTCAATAATGATACCTAACTCTTCAAGAATATTTTATGCCCGGCGATCATACTGAGACATGGAAAAAGGGAACCGGTGAAACTTTTGCAGGTGCATTACAGATGTGCCTGTAGGGAGGAGAAAAAAATCTATCCTATTTGCAATCAGGGGGAAAGTAGGGAAATTGAAATGAAAATTCAGAAAAGAAATGATATACCAAGCTTACACACGAATGGAAATTGGAGGAAATGCGTTGGAATTTATTTTTGTGTAAAATCGACTCTCTCTTGGAAACAGTTTTATTTGGGGAAAGAAATCATGCATATTTTTTCATTGAAATGCATAGAAAAATATCTGAAATTTAAATCCACTGTCACCATTCCTTTTCTTACTTTATGTATTATTTGCGGTAAATAAAATAATGTTTGTACTTTTTGCTAGAATTCAGAAATTTAACTGTTAGCGTAGAGAGGGAATTTTTGAATTTTAATGTCCAATTAAATTATCGTTGTGAGTACTGCTATTTCTTAAAAGTTATAAATTGCTCATATTTTTTATGTTATTTTAATAACAATAAAACAGACAGATTCAACTAACTTATACATTTATGCTAACAAATGTGTCTAATTATATTTTTTGAGATCTAACAGCTTCTAAAGAAATCAATCCATTTATTTGAATTTAGTAAATAGATGAATTTATTTTCCCAGCTCTTTCATAAGTAAAAAGAAATATTTGTATCTCATAATTAAGTATGACTGAAGAAATTTCAAGAAGGGTTAAAAGCTGGTTTTTTGTTTAATATAACAACTTTATACTTTAAACTTTATTTTTAAATTATAAAAAGATTAATCAAAAAATTTTTGAAAAAAAAACAATGATGTTCAGATTTGAAGTATCAAATTTAAAATTTGAGACATTTCCGCTTATTTTTATAGTAGTTTTTCGTAATAACTTAAAATAACTCTTATTCGATCCAGAAATCATTTTAAAGTTGGTTAAAGTTAAAAAGGGAGTTATTTTTTCGGTACATGACTGACTGATTATTCTTTTGAAAAACGTTGGGCTTACAAAGAATTATATTGTGTATTATTACAGAAAATATATTAAGTACGAAATATAATTATATGAAAACATATTTAGAATAATTTTAATTACTTATTTTTTATTAATAACTCAACTTTAGGATTCAACTATTATTAATTTTTCTTTCTTTTTCCTGCTGCTACGAAGTTAAATTTTAAATTAAGATAGAAATACCGGATGTTCCAAAAATAACGATCCATTTATAGAAAAACATTAATATGTTGATTTCTTTCATAGGTATTTGAAGAAATGCCCTCCTTAGAAGAAAGAATAGCCATCGCTTTCCTGGAACCTGGGAGGTAAACATATGAAAAGAGATGCATCAGCTGTTAGTCGGAAAACAACCACCAACAAGAGCTAATACCAGGATACTTGTGAAAGAATTCAGATAAAGTCTCTTGCCATCATCGTCAAATGTTGATGAGTTTCCAGGATGTTTTTCATCCTCCACACTAACAGTTCGTTTGGCCTTGTTGGTGTCTATCATCCGTATTTTCTCTGGCACAGATAACACACCTCTTCATATGTTTTGCCACCCTGTTTCCAGAAAACGACGGTTATTCTTTCTTCTAAGGCAGGGGTGGTGAACCTTTATGAATCAACGTCCCATTTCGCAAGAAATGTTTAAAAGATAGATTTCGTCAAGTATTTTGAGGATTTTTTTAAAATAAAAAAACAAATAAACAAAAAATCTATTTTTCTATGAAAAATACATTTTGCACTACATAGTATTAAATGTTTTAGTTATACGTGCAATTTAAATTAAAGAGTAACATTACTTTGACTTCTGTGTCGCAGATTAGATAACAAATAACTTATATTAGGATTGTAAGGTGTTATACTTTTAGCAGAATGCATGCTGAATTGGAGCCCTCTGCCAAACGGTTTCTAAGCGAATATTTAATTTTATTCATCTCGAAAAATAATGACTCAAAAAGCATAGGTAGATGAAAAATAAAATTTAAAAATAAAAATTGAGCTAGTTTTCAAAAAAAGAAAGTGTCCCCAACCTTTTACAAACTTTTTTTATACATACAATTGTTCCAGAACATAAAACAAACACCACTTTGTCATCTTTACTAATCACATGCTATGTTTCACGGTCTACCAAGTTTGAAATTTTCTGTTACATTTAACTACCTTGCATTTACGGGTTTTTTTTCTGAACTAGCCATGTTAAATGAGTTAAAAATCATAAATCTAACACAAATAATCTTTAAAATACGATTGTGTCAACAAAATTTACTATACTATGAGTAGACAATCGCATCATTAGCAATTGTTTTCCACGACGTAACTAAGGGTAAAATAAGAGGTAACTAAGCACAAAAAAGTGTGCTCAGCACCACACCGCAACCAATTACCCGCGTTTGATCGTAATAATTCATAGTCAATTTTGTTATTTTGAATTAAAATGCAAACCGTTTAGATTGGTTGAATGCCCAAAATATTGTATCGCGTGCCACCAATGACACGCATGCCATTGGTTCGTCATCCCTGTTCTATAAGGAGAGCATTTCTTCAAATACATGTGAAAGTAATAAATACATTGGTGTTTTTATGGAAAGGGATCGTTATTTTTGGGGCACTCTGTATTCTCTAAAAGAATCCTGTGCAAAGTATTCACGAAATCAAAAAACTACTTGTAAATCAATATATAAACTGTTCCCTCAATAAATAATATTTCGGTTTATTCAAGAAAACATAGTGGACGTGGTAGCTTAAAGTCATCGTAATAAGCTCTTGTCCACCGTGTCATGAGTTCGAGTCATAGTGCCACAGAAGATCTGCCGTTAAATCTATCATGATTCAAATTCCTCCTGTAGGTGTGGTGTGATCTTTTCGAGGGGGAGTGTCAACTCAGGTGAAGTTTTTGTTACTTGATCGTGGTTCAAAAAATTTCGGGGCCCCCGCCAATATCCCTTGTGTTGCTTTTTTTATATATATATATATATATATATATTTTATATATATATATTTTATATATATATATATAATATATATATATATATATATATATATATATATATATATATATATAATTTTAAAAATTTTGGTTTTTTTAAAAATCAAAAATTTATACCTGAAAATAAGCAACTGTTTTAAAAGATTCTTTCACTCCTTTGTGTTTTAAATTTCATATTTTCATGTAAATTTCACGCATATTTATAAATTAAATCATCTTTGTATACAAAGTCCTCGAATGGAATGATTAAAGTATTAGAATAGATGTGTGTGTGCCTTAACTCTAACATATTTTCTGTAGTATTTATATATATATGTACAATATTTTTAAATAAAAGGGAGAATTAAAAAAAATGGCATTGTGCATTAATAAGCAAAATCCCTCTCTGTTTTCTTGGAGAAAAATACGGATGTACTAAAATTTCAATGGATTAAATATATTATATTCTCCAACATTTATTCTAAAACACGTTTTCTGGAAGAATGTTATTGAACCTACTGGTCTTATTGTTCTTTTCTAGGGTTCAGCGTGTTAGCAAGAGATAAAAAACAATGAAAGATATAGTTTAAGTAGAATTTCTTGTCTAACAAAAATCAAAAATAATATTGAAGTTCATATTTCCAATAGATTTTTAAATGTTCCGCCACCACAATTGTAAAAATGAATATATTGTGGATGATTGATAACATAATTTTAATCTCTTTCGACACAATCCAAAGCATAAAAGTCGAATTTAAGAAAAAAAAATTTAATAAACGTAATAATTGTGTTAACTATTTTAAGAGAACTCAATTTTTTTTAAGGATTTAATGAGATAAGAAAAGTATATAGATAAATAATGCAATTTTTTTCCTTTTATTTATCAAGGTTAGTTATTAAAAAAATTAATTGTTAAATTTCTAATAACTTCCTCTGTCTTTCTTCATAATTATATTTTTACATATAGTTTTTAAAGTATGTTACACTTTAAAATCAAGAAAACCTTCTGAATAAAATGTATTTAATGTTTAATTAAATTTATTAAAAACAAAACACCATATTATTAGTTCATAATTGATTATTAAGATATTTAATCTTAAAAGTAATATACTTTATTTTTTTAAAAAAAAACATTTTTATAAAAATATTTGCTTTGTAAATATTATACATTAAAAAAAAAATAGAAAATACATGTAAATAAATAGGAAGGGGATATAATATTTATTCATTATAAACTATCTAATGATTAAAATAAGACATATAATGTTTCATTGAAATTTAAGAAACTTCGTTTAAAAAGTAAACTCAACAGGTGGATTACATTTATTCCAATTATATATAAATAATACAATAATTCATATAGATTACGCAAGCAAAGAAAACCAATTTGTATATTAATTCCTGCTTGCAATTGAATTAATGCAACACAACATTCACTCTCATTACTGACGAACAAGTTCATTCTGCTAATGAGCGACTAAGGAGCATTCATAGCTGAGCAATCCTCTGCTGCACACTTCAGAATGTACGAATCTTAGATTGAGAGTTTGATGAGGAAGTATGTTAAGAATCTAGTGGGCCTTGCAGTTATATTGGCTCAGCTTGCAATGTAATAAAAACTGTACTTACACTCTGAAATTCATATTTCAGTCAAATATTTTTAGGATAGCTTAAGTAATGCATTTTTTTATCATTACTTATAATTAAGAGGTTTATTACTTAAATGATGTAATAAATTATTTTAGACAATAACTTATTTTTATATTAAAAGTTATTTAAGTTATTAATTATCATTCCAGATCATTGAAAATGAATATGGAAAATCAATAAACATATAAAATGTGTAGTAACATACCTCAAATGAATTATATATATACAGAAATAATCTTTACCTCATTGAACATGATATTTAAAGTTACATTAGGATAGTTTTTTACTTTGTTTGGGAACAAGACAGTAAACACATTCAATAAAAGTGTATCATTATTTGGTTTTTACTAATTATGTTATAGCTTATTAGTTTTAATTGTAATATATTATTGTTAAGTAAATAACTACAGAATGGAGCGTTTGTATTAGCTATGAACAGTATTTATACGTAGCTCTAAGCAAATTAATAATTAGAGCAAATGAAAATATATTTATGTAGCATTACTGTAATAAATCATAGCTACACACAAAATTAAATATTACTATTAAGATAATTTTTTTCTCATATTGCAAATTATGTTTTTAAAAACTTCATTCATTTTTAAAGAATATTTTGGTAAATATCATTCACTTGAAATAATGCTTGTTTTTCGAAAACCCTCAAGAGTTACATTCGAGATGAAAAAAAAAATTATATTTTTTCCCTTGGTTTTCAGAAGGAATTATTTTTAAAGTAATTTCTCATCTCACAATCTTAATTTTTTTTCAGAAAAAAAAATTGAAGAATGATATAAGTTTAATATGCAAGCTGCAAGAAAATTTTAATATATTTTAATTTATAAAGAATATCAAAATATATTAAAAATATGTATTTTAAATCCTTACATGCAAACCTGTATTTTATTAACAGTGATTGATATTAATTCAAAAAATATTTTATTAGAAATAAACAAGTAATATAAAGTACCGAAACGTCGATTGGTCAGCAACTATTATTGCTCAAAAGTACATGTTTCGTATATTGCATCCAGACATATAAATTAAATAATAAATTTATATGTATTTAAATATAAATTTGAAAAGCAATGTTTTATATAATGAAAGAGAGGAAATATACAGGCGTTTTTTATATAGTGCACACCTAAGATGATTGTTCTAATTTTTTTAAAGATAGTGAGGTTTCTAAATTTAATGACTTGTTAGAGGAAGCTTCTAGGAAATGCAAAAGCTGTTATTTTCATAAAAACATGTTCGTTTTAAGACGAAAAATTTCTATTGAAGAAAAAATGACAAAATATATAAATCTGATAGGTCGCTAGAAAATCATTAATCGAACTACATATTAATTATTGGAAAAACCTCAATTCATAAGAAATTAAATTTCAGTTAATTTCATCAGAAATAATTTTCATATTTGAATACAAAACGTAAGTAACATTAGAATTTAATGAATAGGAAAATATTCGTACAGATTGTAGAAGTTATAGTATACATAAGTTTAAAAAAAATGTTGGTAAAATGTAACTATAAATATTTCATCTAAAACTTATCTCTTATAAATATTTTTTAAAAGATTAATTTTTTCTAATTTATTGTAATACCATTTATATTAAAGTGATATGCTAAAACTTCCAAATTATGTGTTTTTTGTCGAGTCAGGGATTGAAAACAAATATTTGTACATTCAATAAACTTAACAACTAATTTAATATACGGCATGTATAAAAAATATCATTCAGAAAACTGCATGATATGTATTATTTTCATTACATGTATCAATTTGGTTTAACGTGTATCAATTAATGCATGGTTTAACGCTCATTTGTTTTTTACGAATATATTTTCAAAAAGAACATTTCACATGTACAACATTTTTATTAAGTTAAATTGCATACAGAAAAATATCTTAATTTCTAATATTTTTTGCAATATTATGTTTGATAATTTTTTTTGGCACAATATCGGGTTTTAACATACACAGTTCTGGATGAAAGGTATGTATATTTATTCAGAGTTTAGATGATTCAATTAGAAGTTATTAATGTTTTTTTCTTCGAGGACATTTAACTTTCATGTCATTTTTAATACATGTAATTTTGAAGAATGCTTCTGAATAAATATCGATTCATTGCATCTCAAACACGGAATTTTAGATGAAATACACCTTAATAATTTAAGTAAACTTTCAAGTCTTCTAGGGATTGCGAGAAAGATGGGAAAATATAATATTTTTCTAATCATTTTGTTATATTTATTACAAACAGAAAATGTACAAAATATTTTATGAAGTATAAGCCATAATTAAAAATTTTATATATGGCAAAATTTATTAAATTATAAAGTAGATAATACAGTAGAATCTCTTTTTATTGCTCTAAAGAAAGGTAATACCGTACCACATAAAGTCTATGCATGTCCTAAATTATTCATTATTCATTTTCAGAAGCTCAGAAATTTCCAGTAACTAAATAACATTTTTGGGAAAAAGAGTACGGTAAAATTGCTTTTGCCGGAAACTTTTCGAAGACACGATTACTGAAGATGAATATCAGTTTACTGTGTGCTTTTAAAAATTTGTATTTTTTAAAACGATAGTTTTGTTGTTATTCATAATATTATATAAAACATGCAGAGTATTTTTCGAAGTTTTAAAGACATCTGATGAAGAGAAAGTTTGAATCATTTTATATGGTTAGATTTTTTACCTGTTACTTAATCATTTGATATTTGATTGATTGATTATTTATTAACGTTGAATTTTAAAGCTATTCAATGTCTATACGTTATTTTATTTTTGAAAATTAATAGTTGATATACAGAGAGGAATAGTTTTATATAAAAACTTCATTTTACAAATTTAGTTTTTTAATCTTACTATGATATACTTTGTAATTAATTTTCATTCATTCAAAAGACGAAGATAATAAACCATAATATTGCTGATTTAATAACATCAGTATATGCAAGTAAATTTTCTACTTTAGTGAAAATTAGGCAGATGCGCTTTTGTAACGAAGACAAACTAAAATTTTCAAAATTTAAAAATTATTACATTATGAAGAAATCTAGTTCATTGAAAAATAAACAACACATCAATAAGGATACTAATCTAATATAATGTTAAAATTATATTTGTGCAAAAGTTTAAGGAAGTCTGGACGCGTTCTTTACTATGTATAAGTATGTGTGTGCCAAAAAAAGGCAAAAAAAGAAGAAGAAAAAAAAAACAGTAGATATCTTTTCTTTCTTATTATACACAACGTTATCTAAAATTAGATTTGATAAATATCCAAGAGCACAGAACAATAAAAATAACTTGTATATAACAATAATATATAATCAAAGAAAATAATAGTATATATACTAAATAGCTATAATTCTAAATAAGCATAAATAGAAGTATAGCCTGACAGTATTGGTAAGAAATATTACCATTAAGATTTAAGAATGTAGGTTTAAATATTGTTTTAAGATTATCTAACCTACAACTGTACTTTAACCTAGCTTTCTAGGCTTCAGGGAAATAAAAAAATACAATGGATATATCATTATTAGAAGACTAAATATACTAAAGCTATTATGAAATAAGAGTTACATTATATATGAGTATTCACACACACACACACACACACACACACACACACACACACACACACACACACACACACACACACACACACACACACACACACACACACACACACACACACACACACACACACACACACACACACGCGCACGCACACACACACACACACACACACACACACACACACATCTTCTTTTTGAATTGAACAGAAACATAAAATGGGAATAAAAAAATAAAACGAGACCAGATTCATTCGACACCACGGACTTATCCCAAAGGATGAATAAGGAAGCAGAAACTTTTCAACCCATGTTTGTGGAGAATGTTAACCATTTCACTTCATGTCTGCGTTCTCAAACATTTACCGTGACGACGTAGCCAATTCTCCTTTCCGCACATCTAAAGAACATGTTAGAAGCGTGACGCGGAATTGCATTTCTGTTGCGTAGCAACGGATGATCTTGAGGATCTCCGGTACTTTCATAGTCTTTAGCGGGTTCAATAAGATACACCTTTGAAGCAAAAGTTATTTTCTTCATGCATTAAATAATACAATTTATAATTACACTATCATGATTTTATTCAGGGAATTTCACTAATTTTACATTTATTTCAAATGGAATACTTGTCTTTATTTCTTTACTGGATTACGAAGTAGCAATTTCAAAATGCATGAAATTTGTAGTCTTATACGTAAAGGGATGGGAGGTGTGGAATTGATTTGAACTGTATGAAAACATGAATATCCAAGGAAAGGTGAGGAATTTATTGATAGCGTTCATAAACTAACACTTTTTTATTCTTATACTTTTCCCGAAAAGTAATTTCACGATGCATAAAAAATACGTGGGATGTATTTGGGTATGCGAATACAATTTCTAGATTTGTAAATGGATTTAGTTTCGAGCTTAGAATATTTTACACATCTGAAAATACGTATATTTTAATATAAAAGAATTCTATTACCGATTGTAAAATCTTCAGAGAGTATCATGAAAGAGACGAGGCTTTCAAAAGTAAGTAAAAATAAAAAAATAAAAAAATGTAGTGTGAATATATGTTTAGTTTACGCAGGGATGATTTTCATGAATCTTTAAAAGTGTGCATTTCTTTCGTATGAATGAATAGTACATCAGTACATAAGTAAAATAAGAATATATATATAAATATATATATATATTTGAAGAGAACAAGACATTTATTGAAACAATTTTTAATGTAAAATGAAAAAGGTGTTTTTGTTTTATTAATATTAATTCTGCAATTTTTTAAGGATTCCGATGAATCAAAATACTTTAGTTAAAAAATGAATTACTGCAAAAAAGGTATTATATTTTCTTGCTGCATAATTTTTAAGTACTTTATATATTTTAAAATATATTTGACTTTATATATTTTAAAAACTATTACATAACGAATATCCCCACATTTAACATTTACAATTTATGATGGTAAACTTTATCAATTGTTTTTCAATTCTTTATTTTCTAAGAAATAAATTCTTTATTTCGTCTTACGTCAAAATCCTTTATTTTTAAAGCAAATTATTTGTAGTAGAGACCCGTCCCTAAATCTTACATGCTGTCAACCCCAAGAAGGCTTTAAAATAATTGTATGACAAGCTTTTATGTACTTCTATTTAAATGTAGCAGAATTAAATATTTGCTTATGATATTTTGAGAAATACCTGTCTTTTTATATACTGTAAATTTGAAACTCCCATGATTAAATACTTATTCGTTAATTTAAAACAATGTATTGATTGATTGGTTTCCTTTATTATGCATTAAAATATATAACAAAAAATATTAAAAATACCTTTAGACATCCATATATAAAATCATCGAAGTATCTTCATCGAAGAATTTTTTTTAAATAATTGTTAGAAACGTGTGTTATTTCCCCTCAAAAATAGAAATATTTTGTTTCACTGTCATATTTTTTGTAATGTATTTTTATATAAATATGCATAAAGGTTGGCTATAAAAATTTCAAATCACCCACATAATCATAAACTTTTTAAGACCAAGGAAATCTCAGATTGCTATTGTTTAATTATTTGTAAACAAAGCGTATCTTAAAACGGATACCGTAAAAAATTATTTCGAAATTTTCCTCGTTAATTTTGAACTTAAATGTAATTTTCAATTTTTTTTAAAAAAAAAATATATATATATATATATATATATATATATATATATATTTATATATTTATTTATATATATATTTATATATATTTATATTTATTTAATATATTAAAACTTTTGAATAGCGTGTTGACAAAATTTTTTTTTGGAATCACGTCAATACTGATTAACTAGTTGTACTTCATGCTCTGCAATAAGCATTTAAATGTGTACTGTAAACATTTTTTGATATTAAAAAATGTATGAATAAAAAAGGCAAAGTATAATAAATTGTAATTAGAAATTTCGGTCGCTTCACCAGCTTCTAAGTAGAAAACATCGTTTATACGAACACAGTATCAGACGGGGGCAAAAGAGTATAAAATCCTCAAGTAAGCGGAATTTATAACAGATATTAAAATGTTAACACCCGGGCTGGGCAAGGTTGACTCAGTCTTTCATCCCTTCAGTGGGTCGATAAATGAGTACTAAGCTTGCTTGAAAACTTAACACTGGGAGTTTCTCGTCAGACTGACCACCTGACAGGAGCATTTGCTCATGCACCTCAGGGTTCAAGGTGGCGTATACTGAGTTGGGAACAGTAGGCCTTGGTCCACATGGGCTGTCGCGCCACTGAGTTAAGTTGAAATGTCTATCCTTATTAATATAAACATACAAATAAATGAAACATACGATATAAAAAAAATCTGTTGTTACCTAGAGTAAATGTAAAGGAAATTGGATTCAATAAAATTTAGAGGAAACACATAAACTTTTTCAAATGTTTAAAAAGGTTAATAAAAATTAATTTCATAAAAAAGAAAAAAAAACAAAAAAAACAGACTTTTTACAAGTCACATCAGGATTAGAATAAGTAAAAAAATTGCCAATATCCGTGAAATATTTTTTTTATCAACAATGAGAGTAGAAGTCATTCATCATTCTTTTTTATACTTAACAATTCAATTGCTTAATATATTTATCGTTATTGTGTTCCAGAATAACAACGTGAAATTTGAAGCCATCAATTTAAAGCATTATTTCTCTTTCAATAAATGGGTGCATTCGCTTTTCTATGACAATTGTTTCCATTTGTTTAATCAAGTTAAATCTTCTATAAAGCGTAAAGATAAAATGATACGAGTAATGACGCACACTTGATGTTCTTTTAAATTAAACATTAAATGTGTTTTGAGATTCGGAACAACTTTTGCATTATTGAAATAGAGAAAAATACAAAACTATACTAATTAACAAACTATTTGAAACAGATTAATTGATGAATGATAAATATAGATATAATTTAGTGTCGAAATAATTCAGTGACTCATGTTAATACGAATTAAATAAATTATTAACACTCTTTTGAACTTGAATTTAACGGAAATTTAGGAATGTATCATTAAAGGCATAAGTGTTTGATTAAATTTCAGCTCATTAATTAAAATTAGTCAATCGTTATAAATATTTACGTGAATATTATGGAACAATTAGCAGTTGGAAATACTTACATAAGATGTATACCATTATTTGTTATACAAAGTTAACTAGTAGTTAAAATTATTTCTTGAGTATGTGTGCAGCATTTATATAAGGTATGTTTTGTGCAGGATTTGTAATGAGAAATTGTTTGCATGCATAGACAATTATATTTTGATGAAACTTCATTGATGTGCAGATATGCCAAATTATTAATTCTTCAAGAGATGCTTTCAGAATTTAAGTAAGTTCTTAAAAAGTTACTGAATATTTTTAACTACAATTGAATAATTTAAGTAAATTATCAAGAATAATTTTTAAAATCCATTGGAGGGAAATTGTATTTTCAACACAAGGCTTTTTAAAAAGGGTGAAACATTTTGCTTAAGTTTTAAAAATTATATGCCGTGGAGAGAAAAATCTAATACCTTTCTTATTTAGCTTTAATATGTATCAATCACACATGTTAGAAACAGTTGCAAAATTGTTAAATGTGAATTTTTATCTAATGTATATTTAATGTAG
The DNA here is from genome assembly GCA_019973955.1 of Trichonephila inaurata madagascariensis. Classification (NCBI taxonomy): domain Eukaryota; kingdom Metazoa; phylum Arthropoda; class Arachnida; order Araneae; family Nephilidae; genus Trichonephila; species Trichonephila inaurata. The sequence continues at coordinate 44,079 of BMAV01006484.1, forward strand.
CTTAATACACACACTTCATTTGATAAATGTATACTGTGAAGTTATATATTGTCATCAATTAGCAAATTAAAATGTAAGTGCAATTATAAATAACCAATAACCGTTTTGAAAAATAAAATTGAATGAACTATCATTATTTTTCGATTTTTTCGTGTTACTTACTTATCGATTTAAGTTTTGCTTACAATTGGAAGTATATCTATTATTATTTTATGCTTAATAAGTACACGAAAACTAAAAATAATCACTCTTATTACACCATTTTGTGATACTAATTATTTTATTCATGGAAATTTTATAATAAAACAAAAAATATAATAAAAAATTAATATTTAAATTAAAATGCAAATAAGTAACTTAACATTTTTCTTATATACAAAAACTATGTATTTTCTTGAAAAACATTTGTTTTGAAAGAACGCATTTAAATTTGAAATCTCATGGCATTTTAACAATTAACAAAATGTGCTGTTTTCATATCTGAAAGTTATTTTAACTCTTTAAGCGCTCAATTTCTTTGCACAAAATGTTCTAAAAAAAGCCACATTTTTTAATACATACAACTGAGCATAGCATTTAACAAAATGCGAAAATGGAAGAATTTTATTTTAATTTTATATTTCGTTTTATAACGGTGGAACACAAAATACCCTAAATGTTTGCTTTTAATAAGTACACACTACTTGATGTGAAGAATGTGCTTTATATATCTTAAAAGAATTTCTCTCATACTTACAAAAAAATTTCATGTCCGTTCCTCTTTTTCAAACGGTTGAGGACTTTGTGTGTATGTGCATATTTATGTGCACACACAATTTGAAGTATGATGTAATATTAAAACTTGCATTGCAATGGGGATAGAGATAATATTGGCTTTTTTAGAATATTTTTGCATTTTCATTTCTTCTCAAGCAACATATTGCGCACTGCCTTGCCAATCCCTGTTTTTTTATTTTTTATTTTTTTATCAAATATTGTCAAGAATTTAAATTCCTGTAATTAATGAAAAGATCTTATCTTCACCATAAAGGAAATCTCGGATGAGAACCCTTTGAGAACCATGGACAAACTGCATCTCTTAAAAACGCTAGCATTAATAATCTCACTATAAGAAGTAAAAATATGTGCAAATCAAAGATAGAAAAAAAGAAAATTTTACTGGCTGTACATCGTACGGGCAAATCGTTTGTGGCCAGCTTTTGGTAACCCGTAAGGTGTACTGGCAAACAGTTAGGAGGTTATTGAATTTTTATTAGGAAAATTTATGGTTCCATTCAGCTGAGAAAATGCATAACCTATTTAACATGATTGCTAGAAGTTTCTGATTTTAACATGAATCTTTCTTTTATTTTTTTTGAAAATAACTCAGAATTAAACATTAATTATTTCTGGTTACTTTCTTATCGACAACATCTCACCATACCTAATCTGTCATTCATTCTTTATCATTGTTTAATAATAAATAGTTAAATTCCTTACCTCTCTAGGCCAATGTAGTTTGAAAACTGATTTTAGTGAATATCTACATGTAAAATTATGGAAACTACATTAAGTTAAGTTTAAATGAAGCTCAAAATCCTCTCATGGTATAGTGCGGAAGATAGGTGAGAGTACAGTTCTGGCATCATTACTATCATCCGATCTCATTCGTAACTACGAATTATACTATTACGGAGGAAATATCTTACAAAATCTAAGAAATAATTTTCGTCATCATACTTTAAATAGAAAGAAAGCTTTGTTTAAATAGCTAGCAATTCAATGCTGTTAAATTGATATTAAGAAATTTGAAGCTAAGAGAAACGGAATATATTTATCTATGATTAATGAAATACATCGAAAGAAAAAAAACCAATCAAGTAATGGAAGCAATCTGATTAAAACTATTACACAAGTCCATTCTAAAAATATCGATTCCGGATAGATTTAAGGATGCTTTGTTCTAACGTAATTGAGGAAGTATTCCATTTATCTGAATCAATGACGTAATTAAACAATGTAAAAAAAGTCTCACGTGATATAAAACCTAATCGAAATCGTTTGGTAATTGCCTGTTAACGCTCGATTTCACAAAGAAAAAGCTAACATATACAATGGAAATGATACATTTAATTAAGTAATGAATCTTATTTAAAAGAACTAATCAGCACATATTCTTAATACGATTCGATTTATAAACGATATCGAGTTATAGAAGAGAATTCTTTTTAAATTCCAACATTACCAAACACTATATTTATCATGAATTTAAGAATTTAATTTTGCAAAATTACATAAAATAAATAATTTTAATTCAAATTTGATAATCTCTTAGAGAGAATAAGAACTATTTCAAACAAGATCATGATTTTATAGATTAAACAAAAATTCTAATAAAAAATGGGATGCAGTTTTTTGTTGTTTTTTTTGTTTTTGAATAAAAAATGAAATTTCCTCAAAACGAATAAAGTCATTTCACAAGAAATTATGTTTGATGAGATAATACGAGATTAAAAATAATTATTATCCAAGTGTATTGATACTTTTAATGGACCTTAAACATCAAAAAGTTTGATGCAATACAATTTTAACTCAAATTATATGACGTATATATATACTATTTGATTTCTTAAAAATATTAAAATAGTATCCGCTAATTTTGAACGACTTCTTTGCTACGTAAATTTACAAGTTGTATAAATTGTAATACTAGAATATATTGAGAAATATATCCTTCTGCCTCATAATTATTATTTTATATTGAATAGTTAATAATCATATGATGGTGTGCCTTTAAAAAAAAACATGGAATTAATTCAAATTACATAAAGCCTTCATGAAGTATAAATAAGACATATTTTAGCACTTTTTTTTTTATACAAAATGAAAATAACTACCAAGAAAAGCTACAAAAACATATAGGGCTATTATTTTTAAAGCTAAAATGAATGAACAAAATATTAAAGATTAAGAATTAAATATACAAAATTAAAATTTATTGAAAAATTTAAAGCATAGAATGAGCAATTGAAAACGAATTCATTAAACTTTATAAAAGAAATAATATTCATGGCTTAATATTTGAAAGGATAGTAATTGTTTTGTAGGAATAATATTTATAATGTAAATAACTAAAAAAGTAGCGCCTCTTTTGAAATTGATTAATCTCATTTTCACTAGGGAAAAAGTAATTAAAAAGTTAGGATAATATGTACCAATTGCATCTATTTGAACAATTTTGTTACTTTTCCCATAAAATTTAGCATCAATATTTACCTTTTCCACACAAAACCACCCTCAAATAAATTCTTATCGTCATTTAATATTCCTAATACATACCGATTCACAAATGTTTAATTTGGAATGCTATTTACTTTTATATTCTGTAAAAATTGGGAGCAAACAAATTCTGTTAACTGTCCATTTGTTTACTTAACTATTTAATGTGACAGTTTTGTATTGCACAATATTGATTAGTAACAGTTGAAATTTTTTCTGATATAAATCAGTTCATTTTCGTTGTTACAAAGGTGAATTACAAGTTAAATATGAAAACTGGGTTTTAGTATCATTGCATTAAAAGCTTCAGGAAGGCTATTGAATTTGGATTCCCATTTTTAAGCCATTGTTATGTAACAAGACTACTCTCAAGTGAGCTATTATCTCCTAATATCCTAACTATGTCCTAATTTTCACTATACGTGGAGTTAAAATTTTGCTTGCTTGATCTTTTTTCAATGTTTCAGGCTGTCTGTTTTCCCCCGACTCGATGTGTGTGTGATCTAAATAACAATTCCAATATAAGCCTAAAAATTTTATCTCTATACAATCTTCCTAACTTCTGTATCAAGTAAATCTAACTAATTTCACACCATGGCCCAATTTTTCAAAATTAAGTCACACGAGCTGCACACAATATCTTTTCTTCTCTTTATTTACTAGCAAGATAACTATCCTTGTGCGTTCCATCATATGGCTTAAGTTATTCGTAGTAACATTTTACATTGTATAACTTTGGTATAATAAAGCATTATTACATTCAAGCGGATTATTTTCTTTCTTATATTCAACAAAAAATTCTCGAATTCCCATTTTCCTCGAAAATACAAATGTTCCTCTTAAATTGCTTGTTTTAGTCTTACTACCACATCTGAATTTGGAAAGGGGGCATACTTAATTGTTATTATAGATGAGTTATGGCTAGCGTATAAAATAGATTAGTAATCGTTAATACAAAATTTTAAATAAAAATTAATATTTTCTCCTTCAACATTCAACTTCCTAGGCACAGAATAACTGCACAAATTAATAAGCACTAAGGAAAATAAACTCAGTTTCTTGTTCTTGAAAACAAAATTTATAAATTCAAGTACTCCATGCAAAGTTGATGACTTAACATGGTGAGCATTATTAGAAATAAAAAAAAAGGTTCTTCATCCATATCAGGGTAAATAAAATAATTATCAATACAGAAAACTTGGATGCATATTTGTTGCGAAAGGAGTGCAAAAAGGCATCTTTCCTTCTCCTCCAATCAAAGAGCAGCAGAACTACGTCACAGCTGAATGCTCTGTCTTGTCGCGTTGTTTTTTTTTACTTACTTGTTCTTGTACTGTGATCGTGTAATGTCATGCGTTTGTGCTCGTGATAATTAAATGCTTTTGTGTGTCATTTTGCGTTCATACTCATTTTGGTAAATTGTTAAATATCTATCGTTCACACGACATCGGGTAGATGTCAATCCATTAGTTTAAATTTGGAAGCGAATCATATTAGGTTTCGTTTCAATAGTCAAGTTAATCTTTTTCAATAAAAAAGAGTTGTCGTCACATTAATTATGGTATTAGACAATTGCACAATTGCGTACATTGAATGTTATGGGATAAGTCAAGGACTTGTCGTTGAGAAGCAGAGTACTTGTCGAGCTCTAATCTCCTATCTGGTATTGTTGATGACAGTATAGAATTTTTATTGTCCAGTGTAAGTTAAAATATTTGATATAAAAAATATTTTTGAAATTATAAAAATATTTATTTTACAGGTGAAAAATAAATTAATATAGAAAAAATAGTTTTTATAAAAGCTACAAAAAACAGTTTTGGATAGTGAAGTAGGCAGAGAAAGCATAATCTATCCGGTTGCAACAAACCCATGTTTCTGAGAGAAACATGTTGCAACAAATTTTGTCTAATATCCAAAAGGTGAAAGGAGCGTGCTGATTGGCCGACCCCGGAATTCGGCTATAGATCTGGGGAGTTGAGCTTCCAATAAGAATGAGACAGCAGCTGAGCCGGAATCATACTGCAGTCCATGATAAAAATTTATGTTAAAATTAAAAAATAAAAATAAGAAATTAAATTGTAAAAATTTAAATTTAAACAAAATCTTGTTTGACCAAGGAATAACTTGGCCATCTGGTAAATTGATTTGGGATATATGGAGTTATTTCTTTTAGAGATAAATTTTCAGATTCATCTATATCCTTAACACTAGATTTCCCAAGGAAGTCATTTTGACTGCTTTTTAGTTTCAACTAGAAAAACAATGGTGAATATAATGATACAATTTCTCAAACTTTTTAGAATACATTTTTTCCTAAGTGAAGTAAATTTTTTTTATTGTTAATATTTACTAACAAAACTTGTGTTATATGACTGTAAATAATATAAAAAATATTAAAAATTTATTTTCACCAAATTTCTTTACACATTAATTATTCTTTCACAATGCTGTCCTTTTGACTGCTTTTGGGCAATATAGGTATATACTAAATTTCAGCCTTTCTAGTGTTACAGGAATTTACAGCATTTTTTCTAATTGCTCCCTGATCTGAATTCCGAGTTTCTCATCTAATTTTTCATTAAAGATGAAATATCAATTTTGTGAAAAGCGAAATCATCATTCCCTCATTTTTTTCCTCATCCGTTAAATTTGCGGAAACATTTTTCAAAGTGGCCAGGTTTACGAGGTTAAAAAATATTTTATCAATTAAATCAGGCCCAATACCCAAACAATAAAGGCCAAAACAATTACACAGTTATTAAAATCCTGGGTGGTTTAATTCTGTAAAAAGTCTTTCTGCGTTATTGAATCACAATGTTCTGGAAAGCCAGAAAAAGTTTCTCTTTTTTACGCTAACATCAATGATAGTGTCCATCATATTTAATTACGCACAGTAATTTTGCTGCAGTAGAACGTGCAGTTTTTGGAAAAGTTTTGCAAAGGAATTTCCTGAATATTGGCCTTAGTCCGTACAACTACTCAAAGAAATCAAAATAAATTCAGAATAGATTCACCGATTCATTTGTTTTCTTTGATGCATTAATTTCTTAATTGTGTATTTTTCGAAAAATTCATCCCCATTCAATCTGAAAGGGTACGAATAAGTTAATTTAAATATTTTGCAAGATACTTAATTGCGAACAATGTAATCAGAATATAAATTGTACAAAATGGTATTTATATTTGTCAATTTATGATATAGTTAGTAATTTAAGAAAACAAACAGCAACAACAACAAAAACCCATTATAATACAATGAAAAAAGAAAGTAACAAGGATTTTTGTTTAGTAATATTGATGCAATACAAGGATTTGGTATGCGAAATTGATGCAAGATTTTGAATTATTATCGTAACAGTTTTAAGTATCATTAGAATAGTAATTTGAATAAGTGAATCATTAAGGGTTGGTTGTTATATTGGAACGGATTCATTAATTAATCTCTTCATATACATATTTCATTTAGTTGAAATCAAGTAATTTACCTCTTTTGTGTGTGATCATTACATAAATAAAAATTATAAAATATTTTTAAGGAAAAAAGGTTTTGACGAGTTATTTTATACAGACTAGAGTCATATTTCTCTATTATAAACGGACCTCAAAGAGAATTTTTGTTTGAAGAATTCTTTTAAAAATTCTGTAGCATTATTATACACTCTGTATACGTTTCACTCTATAAGTTTGCTATATATGTTTCATGATTTTTAATTTTTGACTGCAACGCTAATGGAGAAATTTAAGAGATACTAGACGAGATAAGTGCTCATTCCCTATAAATGACAGTATATTTAATCACTTGGGAAATACTTTAACCACAGTTTCCCTTTCACTAAAGAATGGAGAATGGAAGAGATTTTTATGATAATTTTTAAGTTTATACAAAGAAATGTTTCCTCTCATAGTATCATTCAAACATATTTAATTCAAACGAGGACTTTCGATTATTAACTGGAGACTCTTGACTTGAATTTGCATTCCATATGATGATGCTCAAAACAGTTTTTGAATTTAAATTTGTACCTTATTTTGAAAATCTGAGCACCAACTAAAGGTATCCGACTACGTTCGAACCGTAATTTTAGAAAAAGCGCTTAAATGGAATAATTTTCATGATATTTAGTGTCACTTAGATTAGAATACATGCATAAATATGTTTTAGGGACATTTTTACAAAAAACAATTATTTAAATACAATATTTCGGCAAAAATTAACTTAGAATAACCTTTTTTCAAAATGTTCCCCTTTTGTGAAAAATGCTTCTATTATAATAATATTTGGCCTGTATATAGCTCAGACCTCTGTACAGAGGCTCAACTATGAACTTTGAAAAATTCCCATTATTTTCAGAGTTACAACCAATTGAAATAATTTTGGGCGTTTTTTTCTTAAAATGTCTCCCCCCTGTTGTCGTAAAACATGGATAAACACACTTCTAAGTTATATATTTCAAAAATTTTAGTTGAGCCTCTTTAGAGAGGTCTGCGATATATACAGGCAAAACATTATTATAATAGAAGCATTTTTCACAAAAGGAGAATATATTTTGAAAGTGGGTCATTCTATGTTCGTTTTTTGTCAAAATATTGTACTTAAATAATTTTTTGTTGTGATACTACTCTTAAAACAATTTTATATACATTTTCTAATCTAAGTGACACCAAATATCATAAATATTATCCATTAACACATTTTTACAAAATCATGGTTCCGAACGTAGTCGGATACCTTAAATTTAAATACAAGTGATTAATATATTGTGTGGCCTGGTAGACCAGTAATCATGGTTTTGCACTCGCGGCCAGCGTTGCCGAGCTGTGGGCTACTGAAGTTCTGCCAAGCAAAGAGGCTGAAGCGTGTTAAATACATCGATATTCAAGAGACCTTACGTTGGTGTAGTGTAGCTGTTTAGAAATAAATTATGGTTTAAAAAAATAAAAAAAGACACGTTTTATATAGTTTTTTTAAACTATAATTTATTTTTCAGTTTTTGTTCGAATAAAATAAAAGCGTGTTTTCTTAGTTTTTAAGACTATCATTTATTCATTGAAGAATTAATCTTTTTGGCTTGTTGTGTGATGTGGATAATGCCACCTGTCTGACGTAGTCAGAACGAGGCCCACGTAATTCATCGTGGCCAGAGGCTAGAAGTACGCCTTTCGTTGGCCTTGAGCGCCATACAGGTGACAATGCTAATTAGCTCTGCGAAATTCCCGGAAGGGACGATAGATGGCCTCACCACCTATATCCACCTCCTTAATTTAGACATGGAACTGAAGGGGAGGAAATATTCTCAAGTCCCCTGCACTTCTTATTCAGCCCACAAGACTTTCGGACCCACTGATTTAACGAGGGTATTTTGGTGGCATCGGGAATCGAACCCAGGCCTTCCGGTCTAGAGTCCGCGTCTCTAACCACTAGGCTACCCACAGCCCTTGTTTGCTGTATTTGTATTAACAATGAACGTTTTCGTTTTAGGGTTGTAACTTAATCTTTTAGATGCCAAATCTGGAATTAGTCGCCAAATCTGGAAATGGAAAATTTTTAATCCTGATTATCCTGATCAGGACAATGGAACAAAATTATTAAACTCTTGTATTATCATCGGTCCTTGAAAAGTGTGCATCATTTCGAGTTAATCTCACATTTTAAGTGGGTCAAAAATCAAGTTCAAAGATTCCGTTACACAAAGGTGAAGCTAATAAAAACGTGTTAAAATGGTGTGTCAGGTCACGAGTTACCCTTCATTTTGAACAAGATTCAAAATTATGAAGCCCATTGCCAATAGCCCACGGACAGACTCAAAGTGTCACTTTTATAAAAACTTAAATCAAAAGGGGTTGTAATTATTGATTTTATGCACAATAAAATGGTGAAATATTGCAGATTAAAAGTTGAAATGAACATTTTAAATTCTTACCCCATGTTAAGAATATAAGTATTTGTTATTTTCAGCTTTTTTCTTGAGCTTCAATTATTCATGAACTGGATTATTTTTAAAATATTTTTAATTGCATTCACCGTAACTCATTAGTGCAAAATCATGTTCCCTCTGACTTTTTGAGAGATCTTTTAAATTCCTTAAGGGTTTCATTTTGTATTTTTTCTTGTAAAACCATCCCCAGTTGCGTGACTGAAACGAGCAGTTATTTTATTTTTACTGTCATCGTCAAGTAATTAGCTTCATAACGTAAGAATGATGTTGAAAAAGGATTTGAAGTAAGTTCTTAACTTTATTCAAAATAGTTTTTGCGAAAAAGAAGTAATTTTAATGACGTTGTTTGGAAATATCGCTTAACTGTCCTTTTATTTGAAAGTGTTCTTCAACTATTCTCTCTGCGTAATCTATTTCTTCCGTACAGAATATATTTTTGCAAAAGTATTCCTAATGAAAAATGTATTAAGAAAATTGTAAAAGTAACCAATTATCGATTTTTTTTTAAAGAAAACTGTAATCCATAAGTAATATTTTTTGTAAGAAAATTCCCATTTCCACATTTATAATCACTTCATCACGTGGAACTCAGAATCAATTTTTATTTGAAAGAAACAACTTTTTTGAAAAAAAATTATTATAAATAAGTTTTATCCCAAAAAGAAATGCGTTTAAAGATTTTAAAAAGGCTCTGATAAATTACATAGAATATTTAAGAAAGTATTAAATCCAATGAGCTTTTCTTTGGAAACTGGAATAATTAAGTATATTTAAATTAAAGATACAAAATTTAAGAGAGATTGTTTTACAAATACATATACACGTTCATTTATGAATAAAGGTCATCCAAATGAAAGTGGCACTACTGTAGGTTTGAAATGTAGTTTAATGCTATTAATATAAATTAGAAAACAAAGGAAAGACAAAAACAGATAGGCAAGACAAAGTCACCTTGCAGATTGAAACAAGTGTCCCAGCGGTCTACAACATGATGGATACCCTGAGTGAAGAAAATCCGGTGTTGGTTGTGGAGCCAATTTTCAACAGCAGATTGGACCTGATCATCATCGGGAAATCGCCACCCCTTCGAAGCGTTCTGGAGTGGACCGAAAACGTGATCTGGAATACATATTTGTTCATAGAACCAGCCTAGAAGATTCTAAGCTTCTTCTTCAGTCATGACGTAATCACCTAAGAAAGGGATGAAAAAGAATGAAGTTCCCTCTGCTAGAAACCAGCTTTGGCAGAGTCACATGGCGAGAGGCCCGGACTGTAAGGGGGATGTTTGAAAACCTTTTAGTGGAATTTTCGTAACAATGCTTCCCAGTCGTATCGTTTGGAGGAATCCGTGATGACCTTTAACATACTCCCACACGATCACACACGCATCTGGAGGGATCTGATGATATCTCATGCATTTGCAGCACTCTGCATATCTTATAGAGAAATGCGTAGCCATCTTTCTCTTTAAATAATTGAGTTATTGCAGCAATGACACTTTTCATTTGGGTGATCCTTATATATACACCTGGTGTCTCCGAATGCCGTGTGCAAACTTGGAGGGGAGGAAGAGAATATTCTGAAGAGCCATTATTACATAGGACAGCTGGGGTGAAAACGTAACCCTAACGAGATAAATAGCTAAAAAGCCCGTAAGGCCACAATGCAGAATGTAGAGTAAAACGCTTTATTACAAAAACCAAAAACAATAATCAATGAAAAGTATGACATGAAGGCATCCCAGTAGGAATTTGAAATTGCTGCTAATGGCATGTATGCACGCATGACACCGATGAGACATGGATTGGCGGACATGTTCGAAAATACCGGGAGTTCCACAGATCGTAGCAGCAGCGATGGATACTCATGCCACCAGGTCCATTTCAGAATTAACGGGCGTGTCGTCAATCGTGGCACCGAAAGATCCATGTTCCACCAGATTCTGATGTACACGAGGGAACGTTTGATGATTCGGTTGCCTCCTTGTTGGATATATTTCCCTATACAACCTAACAGCAACATGTGAATTTCCGTTGGCTAGGTCGTAGACGAAGTGGATATCAGTCAACTCTGCATTCGTATAGCGATTTCTGTTTATTCCACGCTGTCCATATCTGAAATGAGAAAACCATATGTTTCGACCTTGCAAGCTCACGTACAGCGCCACGAATCGCTTTCCGCCCATGCTTTCTTATGTAATTATGGCTCCTCACGATGTTCTCTACCTCCCTCCAAATTTGTACACGCCATTCGGGGACACCCTGTATATGTATATACATATATTTATTATGATAAACTATATTATTATAAATTAGATGAATAATATTTAGAGTATAATATGACGAGTATATATATATTATATACTCCGTCATATTATACACTAAATATTATTTATCTAATTTAAAGTAACACATTAAGCAAGAAAATAGCCTGGATAAACTATATAGCCGCACTATCATAATAATAATCTTAAGCTTAGGACTAAGATTACAAGTTAAGTAAAGTTTTACAAAGATAACCTTCCTTTCCGTTTGTCTACATTACTGAAGTGAGATAAATTTAGAAGATAAATTATTAATAAAAATAATGTAAAAACTTTAAGTTCTAAAATTAATTTGCGATAAATCTAAATTACCACACAGACACTAAGTGTAACAAAAAATAACCTAGTAAACACACTTAAGACAAAGGAAATCACAGTGCTGCACACATATATATTGAAATTATAATATATATATATATATATATATATATATGTATATATATATTTATAGGAGTATTATTCGTAATTAGTTACGACGTAACAATATTTTAGTTAATAATAATATTGATATAATTTTTAATATTAAATAATTATCAATTATTGTCTAGATTAATGGTGTCAAACTCAAAGTCTAACTTGGGCCAAGCAACCAATCTTTAACTTTAGGCAGGTCGCAAAAAAATCAATATTCATAGAAACGTAACTTTATTTCGTATAATACGTTATAGTAAACATAAATAAAATAACAAGAGAAAAACTTAATGTTTTCATCCTGTCACTTGATATCTCTTCTCTGCTACAGTTTTTCTTATTTCAGGAGAAATTTTGATATTTTATTACGTATTGTTGTGTGCCGAAATACTGACCGGACCTCAAAAATGTTCGTTGTGGGCCGCGAATTTGACACCCCTGGTCTAGATCTTGTCTATGATTTTAGTTTTTAATTATATAAAAAGAATTTAATTTCCCCTTTCAAACTACTCTCAGAAGATGGGGCCAAAGATTTTTTTTGACAGTTTTATTTTCCTTTAGCCTCTCGATGAATTAATATAATATCCTTGTCTTTTCTTTTCAATATAATATTTCCTAAAACGTTTTTGTATGGATTTCTTGTTTCTTAGCTACAATCATATGTTTTCAAAAGAATTGGCGATTTTTATTTTTTATTTTAGCGGGATTTGTTTGTTTCTGCACAGATTTCATTGAAATAAATTACTATATTTGCATAGAATTTTATTATTTATGGCTTTGATGAGAAGATTGATGTTTTTCTTATGGTATTTGGTATTGTGTGTGAAACTCTTTCATAGTATTTTAAGTGTAAATCATTTTGTAATATGTTTATAACCTTAGAGTATATTTAGAATCATATACTTACGTTGTTCTCTTTTCCTTTCAACCCAGTTGCACAGAAAAATATAAGGGAAGTTTGACAGGCTTTAAGTCTGCCTAACCCAAAAGTTTATTTCCCTGACTAAAAGTGTATATTATTGATACTGGGGCCATCTCATTTTGATCTAACCCGTCTTATTATATTTCTATTTACTATTTAGCTTTAAATTAGATTTACGGCAATTTAATATATGATTAATAATTATGTATATATATATATATATATATATATATATATATATATATATATATATATATATATATATATATATATATATATATATATATATATATATATATATATATATATATACATATATATCATATATATACATATATATATAGAGAGAGAAGGGTGACAACGACAGATTAATTAAGTATCATTTATTTGGGAATTATCTACAAGGGAGGGCTAAAATTTAGTAAAAAGTTATCGGGTGGCTGGATTCCACCAGGCGTCTCGTCGCTGCGCCTTCGTCCCTCTTGTCTCGTCCTGTCTCTCTCGTCTCTCTCTCCGTCTTCCCGCGCAATCGTCCTATTCGTCCCTGCGTCTCTTTATTCTCGAACCGCCTTGTCAGCTAGGTGGCTCTCTCTTGGTCTTACGTCATTGGGAATATAGGAAGGATATGATAACGTGCACATCCATTCCTACATATTTATATATATATATATACAGTCGACTCTCGCTAGTTCAAACCTTTGATAATGTGAACCTCTCACCAATTCGAAGTACATGCTCAGCCCCTAGAAAAACTCTTGATATTTCTAAATAAAACAATACATTTTGGTACACTCAATATTTCGAAGTAAAATCTGCGGTTGGCAAGTACAACACGCAATGATTCGATGTTATCTTATATAGCTCTCCAGAATTCGAACCCTTACTATCACGCAGAGTCCTGTAGCAAACAGGTTTAAGCTTACATGTTTTGTGTTTTATTGTCTTTGCGGGTCTCTCCAGTAACGTAGCCACTTTGATGACCTATCTGTTTGCCATCCCTTCTTTGTGTTTCTCGGCTCCTCAAGCAAAAATACACTTTTATTGCTTTTCTTCTTCAAGTGGACAACAGACCGGCCTCACTTGTGGTCAGCCATCCATATCTTTCATTTAACACTTGGGATTGTGTATTTTGTGTTGTAATGACATGAAGATTATTGACTCATCTGTGTGACATGGTATATGGCAAACAGGGCATGGGCCGAGCTGAACCATCCTTCTAGAACCAATGGTGTTGGGGACAATATCTGAAGAACCGAAAACAGGTTAAAAGCAGATTTTTAAAGATAACAGATTTTTTCGTCAAAAGAGATTAATTATGTACTGTTTGTACTTTTTAAATTATTGTTTTAATATATAAATGTGTATTCTTTTAATGCAGAACTTTTAACTTCTGCATAATATTTATGCTGTATAATATGTACTTTCTAAAAATACTTTAAAATAATTTTATACACATGTAGAATTGCTATTTTATTACATGGTTTCACAAATTTAAATGTGTTAGAAAAAAATTTCTCTTCGTATATTGTGAGAGATTTTTCCTACCCTCTTGATGATTCGAAGTTTATCATTGGTCCCTCCAACTTCCAATTATCTAGAGTCGACTGTAGATCATATAGACGTGTTATGCTAATAAGGAATACTAATCCTTCCAAATTGCAAGCAATAATAGCTGTAATATATATGCACACAAAATATATTATTACATAAGTGGTTGGAAAAGCTAAGTCTTCTGACATTGTGTCGTAAAATTGGAAACAAAATACAAGCTTTAACTACAGGCTTAAAGGTTTTTAAACATATAAAATACCATTTTCCAGTCTTTAAATTTTTAAACTCCATTTACCTCTAGAAAAAATTTCTTATATTTTTCTTACTTTTTAACATCTAATTTGTTCAAGGTATTTGAAAATAGTTTTTAACAGATTGTATACATTTATGCATGCATTTTCGTTTTAGAAAGGTATGAAAAATCCAATAACTGCAATCATTAAATTTATAACCTTTATTTATTTTTAAAAACCGTTATATTCATTTACTTTTTAAAATAGTCATTTCATAATGAACGATTAATGTTGTATAAAAATGTAAAAATGTAATAATTTTAAAAAAATAATTTTTAAAAATTCGGCAAAAGAGTGATTTTTAGTGGTTATTTTAATTAGCCTATAAGTAGGAAAAATAAATTAAAAAAATCGTGTCATATATCCATTTAAACTACGTGAAAGCGCTGAATAAGGAAAATGTTTGAAGGAAAATTCGAGTTAGACTATATACATTTAATTACGTTTTGTAAAAAGGAATGTGTGTAGTTTTTTTTTTATCAAAGGTAAAATATCAGGTTAATATAGTATTTCTACTTATAAATAAAAATAATTCCCATTCATGTTACTTAATATGGTAACTTATGAAATTACAAAGTAGGTTTCTAAACACGTACCTACATGTCTATCAGTGAATGACTAATGTATATTGCTGCAATGTTATCATTCTGTACCCGAATCATATATAGGTATTATATGCATATGTATAATTATGTGTATTATATATGAATATGTGTATTTATGTATTATATGTATATGTATAATTATGTGTATTATATGAATATGTGTATTTATGTATTATATGTATATGTATAATTATGTGTATTATATGAATATGTGTATTTATGTATTATATACGTAAAATTTTGTTTTAATGTATGTGTATTTATGTAAAATTTTTATGTATTTTATATATAATATGTAAAATGTATATATTTTTTTATATATAATAAGTCTATTTATGCATAAACTTATATGTATTGCGTATATTTATATGTATGAGGGTGTAAAAATAATTAATAATATTAAAATAATAAGAGGAATTAAAATAGAAAAATAGCAAAGTGTATAAATATGAGTTGGCATTTCAGTCTATTGGATTGTATGCCTTGTATACCAATGTGAGTATAATTTAATTTCCTTTATGATTTTTCCTTTTGGTTTAAGAATAGTAAAAAGTTTTATCGAAAGAACAAGACATTATTCGGCCCCAAAACAGTTGTTTCCGTTTCACAGAATACTTGCTTAAAAACA
Source organism: Trichonephila inaurata madagascariensis (assembly GCA_019973955.1). Classification (NCBI taxonomy): domain Eukaryota; kingdom Metazoa; phylum Arthropoda; class Arachnida; order Araneae; family Nephilidae; genus Trichonephila; species Trichonephila inaurata. The sequence goes on from BMAV01006484.1 coordinate 60,009, forward strand.
GCAGCGAAACCATAAATTTTCTGAATAAAATCCCCTTGTGATTTCGAGCAATTTCAACGGTCCCCTCCTAGAATACTATTGATTCCACCCTTATCCAGTATTTCTTTCCCAAGGCAATACTTTTTTAAGGATGAGTCTGAGGAAACAAGAGATTTAATTCTTTCTTTATACGACAGACTCTACTTTGCTGAAAATGTACACAAAAGCATTATACGCTTGATTTATTTACAAATTCGACTGTTGGCAGATCGCGCGGAAGAACAAAAACGGCGAGCGAGGAGATGTGGTTCAATAAATCGAATAAAAGAAAATGTCTTATGGTTATGAAGAGAAGCTACGTAAACATTTTTAAAAATGACTCATGTGAAGACTTTTTTCCTCTTAAAATATGTTAAACAAAGAAAAAGTTATCCTCATAAAAAGTGTGCTATTAATATTGTTACGTAGATCGGTGTTCGTGGATTTTATGCTATCTTTCTCAAAAAGCAAAACTGTTCTATATAAGAGAGATGAAAATTTTTGTGGAAAAACAGTCCTTAAAATACAGGATACATCACTACAATGCGTACAGTAAATTCCATTCACATCTTCACAGCTATCAGTGTCTAAAAATACATGAACGCAATATTAAAGATCATCCGTAAGCAACCTCTAGTCTTCTTCAGAATTCGAATTAATACTGACTCAGTTTCATAGAGTCTGCTACTTATAGTCTGGGGTTCTGCTTTCCAGCTCTTTTTCGAAAAAATCCCTTTACGTCATAGATCGTGATGTTATAGATTTTTCCATTAATTTCCAGATTCATCTATATGGTCTCCAAAAATAGTCACTTAGTTGCAAAATTTGGTTGCCAAAAATGATTGCTAAAAACAACGCCATCCCTTTCTTTATAATGATGATTAAATGGAAACTTGGAAAAATGTTGGTGATGCAACATTTTTCCAAGTTTCCATTTAATCATCATTATAAAGAAAGGGATGGCGTTGTTTGCGAATAGTACCATTTTAACATAAAATAAATACAACAGAAATTAATATTAAAGTATTAAACATCCAGATATATAAATTATTTACAATATTTTAAGATGAAATAAAATATAACTACACCAAATTCGTAACAATATTTATTAAAAACCTTTTGTACTGTATGAAAATTGTTTTGCCTTCTTGAGAGTTTGAAACGAAAAATTGAAGCAGCCTGATTGATGATAAATTACCTAAATTATTTTCTTTATCAGCCAGATTAATAATAAATATTCTAAATTAGTTTTATTGAGTGATTTCTTTGAATGGCAAAATATAATACCATTTGTTAATAATCTTAAATATTTTCAACATGACACGACATTAAAAAATACGAAAGGGGAAAACATCCAGAGGAATAGTCAGCTAAGAAAGAGTTCACAGAGCATTTGTCTTCTGTGTAAGTTATAACATGGAATAAATATTTTAAGAATCTCTAGCACGAAGCGTTGTGCATCATATTTAATCACGAATATCAAATAATTCCTTAATTTATACTTATGTAGTATTATAAAAAATGTTTTCAACTTTTAAAACAGTACATTAATACAGTGTTTCTCAAACTGTGGGGCGCGCCCCCCTTGGGGAGCGTGATAACTCTACGAGGGGGGTGCGAGCATATTGAAAAGTCGAAAACAAAAGATTATTTAAAAAAATTATTAATTTACTGAAAGTAAACAAACACAATACTTTCTGATATAATAAAGTATAAAAAACAAGTATATACTGATATAATATACTTATAAATGTATCAGTTCTGTGCAATGTATTTTATTAATAATTTAACAATATTAAGTTAAGAATAATTTTTAATTTTGATAAATTTTATTATATTATTTAAATTTTAAGTTTTAATTTTTTCCTTAACTGGATTAAAAATTTCCATTTTAATTACTTTTTAGAAATTTTTTTTTAAAAATTAAAAAAAAAAGGAAAAAAAAATTAAAAAAAATTTTTAAAAATTTTTTTTTAAAAATTTTTAAAAAATTTTTTAAAATTTTTTTTTTTTAAAAAAAATTTTTTAAAAAAAAAAAAAATTTTTAAAAAACCTTAATTTTTTTTTTTTAAAATTTAAAAAAATTTTAAAAAATTTTAAAAAAAAAATTTTTTTTTTTAAAAAAAAAAAAAAAAAATTTTTTTTTAAAATTTTTAAATTTTAAAATTTTTTAAAAAATTTTTAAAAAAAAAAAAAAAAAAAAAAAAAAAATTTTTTTTAATTTTTTTTTTTAAAAAAATTTTTAAAAATTTTTATTTTAAAAAAAAATTTTTTTTTAAAAAAATTTTTTTTTTAAAAAATTTAAAATTTTAAAAAAAAAAAAAAAAAAAATTTTTATTTTTTTTTTTAAAATTAAAAAAAAATTTTTTTTTTTAAAAAAAAAAAAATTTTTTTTTTTTCCCCCCAAAAAAATTTTTTTTTAGGGGGGAAAAAGGGAAAAAAAAAAAGGGGGAAAAAAAAAAAAAAAAATTTTGGGGTTTTTTCCTTTAAAACCCCAAAATTTTAACAAAAAAAAAAACCAAATTGGAAAAAAAATTTCCTTAGAAATTTTTTCCCCTTAAAAAAAGGTTTTTTTTCCCAAAAATTTAAAAAAATTTATTTTTTTAAAAAAAAGGGGGTTTTTAAAAAAAGGGGGAAAAAAAAATTTTAATTTTGGGGGGGGGAAAAAAAGGGGGAAAAAAAATTTTTTAATTTTAAAAAAAAAAATTTTAAAGGGAAAAAAAAAAAACCCTTTTCCTAAAGGAAAAATATAAATTTTAAATTTTTTAAAAATTTAAAAAAAAAAAAAAAAAAACCTTTTTTTTGGGAAAAAAACCCCCCAAAAACCTTTTTTTTTTTTTTAAAAAAAAAAAAGGGGGGGAAAAAAAAAAAAAACCCCCAAAAATTAAAAAAAATTTGGAAAAAAAAAAAAAAATTTTTTATTTTTAAAAAGGGGCTAAATGTTAAAGAATTTCTTTTGAAAAAAATTTATCCAAAATCAGCAGATACTTTAAATGTGCAATTAACAGTATAAAATTAAAAAAGAAAAAAAAGAATCAACATTCAACATAAAATCCTGCTGAGCAACTACTTCCTTTTCCCTTTTCCAGGAAGGGGTTTAAATTTCCGCTGAAACTATTTAAATTCATCTTATATCGTATTATCGCAGTCTTATGGTTTCCTTTCAACCATTCCCTTTTCCAAAAAGTGGGGAAAAAGAAATTCCTTAAAATTTTGGGGTGAAAAGAAAAATTCCCGTTGGGGGGAATGGGGGCCCGCCCTTTTGGGAAAACAAGGGAAGGGCCCGGTTTTTTAATCTGGAGTGAATAGGATTATTCAAATATTTCCGGATTTGAGCTCAATAATGTCCTGATTTGTAGAGGGAGAATGGATGGCGTGAATTGGTACCTCTCTTTCTCTATCAATAGCTTTAGCTTTTCAATTTTTGTATAATTTTCAAAGGAAGAAAGACTAATGGGTAAAAGGTTTTAAAAATAAAAATCCCCCCAAAAATCCCAATCCGGATTTCCCAATATTTTCAGCTGTAATGGACTTTAAGGCCAGGACCTATCGACTTAATCTAGAGGCCGGTTTCCTTTTCAAAAAAGGGGAGAGTTCTTTGAATAGATTGGTCAGCATGTTTTCCCAGACATCAACCTAATAGAACATGCCTTGGAAATTCTACTGAGAAGAGTTCCTGGTTTCTTATCAACCCCTTTTAAATTTTGAAAAAAACCCGGAAAGGGTGGGGAAAAAAAACCAATTTTCCCCTGATTATGCATTTTGCACAAAGAAAATTGTATTCCCCAAAAGAAACATTTCTTTTAAAAAACCAAATTTTTTTAAGAAATTTTTATGTTTTTTTAAATTTTTAAAAAAAATAAAGGGTTATTTTTTTTTAAAATTAAAAAAAAGTGAATAAAATGTGATATTTCCTTTTTTTTACATAGCTTCATTTTTTTCACTCACCTTTTTTTCATCTGTATCACCTATCAAAACCCTTCTTCCCCCTGTTTTCATTTTTTGCAACATAATTTTTTTTAAATTTAAAAAGTTAAAAATTTTTTTAAATTAAACTACAAATACTTATCTGAGAAAAAAAATTACTGCAAAGAAATACATGCTAATTTTGTCACTAGATGTGGAAGTACATTTTTTCCAGAAATCACAACAATTATAAAAATCTCTGATGCCTCAATATGCCTAAAAAGAATCCATTATATTTTATGCTTCCTCTTGTTTATTGACGAAATAAATTACTAGGTAAGAAATTTAAACATTTTATGATGAATAATAAAATCCTCATATAAAAAAGTTTTGTAATTTACAGAACAACTGCGCAATGTTGCACTTCTGCAACAAACAAAAAAATGACTGAAATTCAATTTAAAACAGCTTAATTTTTATATATATTTTCCCTTTTATTATTACTTGAGAACTAGCTGATATAATTTTTTCATAGAAATTTAAAAAATTGGGAAGTTAAGGGTTAAATGCATATCAATCAAGAAAATTCCTATAATCTGTATAGCATTTTTAGTTAAGATCATAATATGTCTTTTTTTAGTAGTATATATTTTAATAAAATACGGTGTAAAACTGACATCGCAAGGGTTCTGTATTTACTATACTTCAAAATTTCAAAAAAAATTCTTTTGATAAAAAATCTGGAATCTAAATTGAAATAAATATTTAAAAAAAAAGGACACGCGAGAATGAGCCTTTTTTATTACAGTTAACTTGATGCCTCTTAATGCTTCATCAATATTACTTTTCTTTGTCGACTCTGTGGCTTAGTGGTAGTGTGCCCGCTTCTTACACCCAAGGTTGCGAATTCTATCACGGCTGGAGTCGATAGATTTTTTGGATGAAAAAATAGTCGGCACGCATGCCATATGATTATGTGGCATGTAAAAGATCCTTGAGTATCAATTTGGCTCTGGTACTCCCGGCAAAATTAAATCATGGCAACATTTAGCTTCCGACTTGAATTAAAATTAATTCAAGCGTCACAAATTGGGTACAAGAGCCACCACTAGATGGTGCCACCTCGAAATGGCTCTCCCATTTGGGGACGTGATGTTTGCAAAGGCGTAGGTGCTATTATGCAGCATATTAGGAAAAAATATTAGTTTCTCTTATAATATTATATTAACTTATTTCGGTATTAACTTCACTTATAAGAACCTATATGATGTTCATCACTTTATTAGTTTTCTCTAAAAGATCAGGGTACATATAGAGTAACACATTTTAACCCTTTATCTCCCGCATTATGATATACTGCAGTTTTTTTCCTGCAATATTTTTTTTTGAATCACTACATTAAAAATTAAGGGATACACATAAACAAAATACTCAACTTTTGGAAATTTAATCCATTAGAGATTAATTAAAGATATTCAACTGTAAGATTCATTATGTACACTTTTCACTGCAAATAAATAATCAAATTTTTTCTAAGGTCTTCATTAACATACTAAGTATAAAACACTTACCTTTTGACTTTAACTATTTTTTCGTAACACAAATGACAATCTTTGCAATCCGCTGAAAACGTCCTCAGCTGAAAACGCAATTTCTGCTATAAAACTATTCGCCTTCCCCGCTAAAATACTCATCCTAGAATCCGAGCTGCCAAATATCTTGGAAGAGTGGATTTAAGGAATATTCCTCTTAAGTATTTTCAGAGTATTCGCAAAAATGGTTATTCTATGTAATTTTGAAGTGAGTGGTACCTATAAGTACCATCGGTAGATAAAGAGTTAACTATATAGAAAACCAGTATAGTAACACGCTTAAACGTGGAAGAATGACTACTTTTTTGAAATATGATTTTTTTAATCCTAAGAAAATAAACGTAAGTTGTGTTCACGGTATTTCCAAATTACTTATATTTAAAAAATTACATGTATCATTCTAAGGTAGAAAGAAAACAACTACATTTATAAAAATGTTCGCTATAAGTAGCTATATATAAAAGCAATAACATCAAACTAACTATCTCTTTTAGTTAAGAAAAATCTTGCATAGTATAGAAAGAATGCAAATTTATGGTAAATCAAATAGTCTGTCTTGGAATGTTTTATCAGTAAAAGCTAACATTTAAATTTTGCTGGAATTTTACTTCCCTGTAATGTTGTTTTACAGCGTAATTTAGAAACTTTCGGGATGCTCCAATTTGATCAATTTAGTGCAGATGGCTCGTAAAAAAGAATTAAGTATCGATGTAAGATTCAGGTTAAAACCAGGTTAGTGCTGGTAAAATAGCGATTTTCAAACTGCGTAGGAGGGAATAAAGCGTTTTGTGTGAAACTATTGGAAATAGAACTCTAAACAGATCCTAAGCCCTCCAGCTTTACAAAAAAATTATTAAAACCGAGAAAATATAAGCAATTCTGATTGATTTTTGATTAACTTGAATTTTTTTCATGTTGAATAAGCTTTCACTCATTATTAAATTAAATAAAGAGAAAATTACCGAGAAGTTCATAATTCTTACATTTATTATAGGGAAACATACATATAAGTTTTTGACAAAGAGCTTACAATTCAATATTTTAAATACTCAAAAAATACGTAGGTTGGAATCTTCATATAACAATTACAATCAATATTAAAATACTCACCGTGTAAAATTTATCGAGGCTCAAGGTCCTCCTGTAGGCGGGGTGTGGAAGGGGCTAGGGGTTACAGCTCAGGTGTCAGCCTCGTCACTTGACCATGGTTAAAAATTACGAAGTCCGACGACAATAATACCCGTGCTGTTGTATAGCAGTGTTTCTTAAACTATGGGACTTGAACCCAAATGGGTTTGCGTGACTTGCAGCTGGAGTCTCCAAACATTTTAGAATTTTCCATATATTTTTTGTATAAAATAAAAGTGTGATTGGGAAATGACAAGCAATATATGCTTTTATCACTCAGTCTAGCTCTTAGATTTATTATGAAAAACAGCCTGCTGAAGAAAATATTCTCTCAGTTTCAGGTGATATCTTAAGAATTCTTTTCAAACCTTCACCTAGTTTCATGTTTAAGGATCGATTTTCAGTTATTTTGTGACGTGGCTTTATCGCGATTTCCACCAATTGTCCTCTTGGGATTCTTTGGGTCCAGAATGGCAATCTTTTCCAACCAACTCAAGAAGAGAACGTGTGTATGCAAATTAGGAATCATATATATTGGAAGGTTAGCATTCGAGAAGGTCGCTAAGTGGAGTCGCTAAGTCGAGAAGTAATGCTAGAAGTAAGCTAAGTGAAGTGAGCTAAAAATTTAGAAGAGGATTCTTAGTTATGAGAATTGGCCTTACAGTGGTGGTGTAGTTAAGTCAAAAGTGGGTCCGAGATCAAAGGAGCATTGCCTAAGCCGGAGCCATCCTGATTAAAGGTGGAATAGACGATGTAAGGACCACAGATGTTTACTCAGGAAATAGCGGTAAGCTAGTTAATCTAAGCTATAAGGATAGTGTTGTTACTTTTAGATTAGTAATTAATATATAAATATAGATTCAGTTGTTAAGTACTCTAATTATCAGTAATTCGTGTTGCGTCTACTCACTTGTGATCAATATCCTCCTAGACTAGTATTGTTGTTGTATATATATATAAATCAACTAAGATTATAAGAAGTAATTAGAACCATGGAAACACTGCATCTGTTAAAAACACTAGCACTAAAAATATACTATAAGAATTAAAAATATGTGCAAATAGAAAATATCAGATAGAAAGAAGAAAATATCAGTGCTGGTACATCGTACTAGCAAACTGGTTGTGATTAGCTTTTGGTAGTCCTTACAGCGTACAGGCAAACCAGTTCAGGGATTAAATATGTTTCAAGGAAATCAGGTATAGAATATTTTGCTTCATATAATGAACCTCTATTATTCAGTACATAGTCGACTCGTGTTAATATTTTCATCATTGAAATCTCTCAAAATGTTTTTTGCATAATTAATCTTGAAAATATTCATCACAAAATTATGTTTAATATTTAACCTGAACATTATTACTGGAATAACGAAACATCGTAATATATTCAATTTAAAGTATCTTTGAGTGTGTTATAAGTGCAAAAGATTCAAACACGAAAATTTTACATGAACAACAGCAAATGAATAATTGGATTTTCTTTATTGAAAACAATGAAGTAACTTTCAATAATACAGACAAAACAGAAAAATATTCAAAAAAAAAAATCTGTAGGAAAATGAAACAATGTGAAACCGGTGGGCTCTTTTAAAAAGGAAGTGCGTGAGCATTTTAAATTAAATATTAGTTTCCAATAGCGGTTGATAGAAGGAAATAACTGAAAGAGACTTCCTATGCGTAGTACAAAGCACTTCCTTCCTATGCCTGATATTCTTCATTAACTTAGAGGTTTGGCAAAATAATAAGCATTATTTTTTTCGAAACAACGTTAAAACATTGATGGTTCTAACGAGGTATATGTTGTGTGCAAGGCAAAAAAAAAAAAACTGAAATATTTATAAGTAAACTGATTTTAAGTGTTTTAAGGTATCCGACTACTTGCGACAACTTTTTTTAAAATATAGATATAGAGATTTTTGTGGTTTTTAGATTTATTTAGTACATTTTAAGAAAAAAAAGGTCTAAAATTAAGAAGAGAAAAATAAACTATTACTACTAAAATGGAAAAAAATGTTTAAAAATTGACCAAAAATAACATAAACGGTGCCCTCTCTGCACAAATAGTAAATGAACAAATTCTCAGTTTTTCAATTTTGATGTATTATTTTGCTATTCCGTTTTGAAATGACCTTCAAGATAAGAGATATTTTAATTTTTACAAAAATAGGCATTTTGATTTAAAGCTAGCAAAAAACTGAAAAATACGTAAAAATAAGCAGTGATTACATAATTTCTGACCAAGCATAAAGTGTATAATAAAACAGAGATTGATAAATCTGAAGATTAAAACACTTCTACTATTATACAGAATATACATAAAATTCAGTTACTTATTTAAGCTTTTTGAAACATCACTGTCCCCGTTTGAGCTTTTTCGAAAAGGGCATTTCGAGGTAAAACTACTTTTTAAAGTTTGACATCTTATGTAAAGTTATGGCAACTGCTTTTACTAAAACACTTGCAGTTTTTGCTCGATGGCCTTTAAAATAAAATCATAAAAATAAATTGTCATTTTTAAAAAAAAAATCATGTGATTTCAGGGTAATCGGATACTTTAAGGATAACTGAAATGTTTATAACTAAACTGATTTGAAATGTTTTAAGCCAAATTATAAAAATAGGAAATTATTATTAGACGTTGAATAAAGAGGTTAAAGCTTCATTCATTAAAATCTATAGTTCTGTAACAAATAAAAAGTAATTCATATTACAAATTATATTTTTTCACTAATGCCTTTATATCAATAATTGTTAAACATGGTTAAAATATAATGTTTAGTTAAGAAATTAACTAGCAACATCTTGATAGAAAAAGAAACATAGATAAAAATAATCGATTTATTTCGTCTCTGTGTGAATTACTCGCTTAAAATATTCTAAAGAATTTATTACAATTAGAAAACTTGACAACTGTTTTATAATGTTGGAAAAAAAAATTCTTTGAAAAATGTTAAAGCAATTTTTTATTCAAAATTTATGAATTATAAAAACGTTGAAACACAGTTTCGTAAAAAACTTCATGGTTCCTGAGATTAAAGAAGAGTCTTGAGGGGTTCTGATAGAATTTTCAAGATTCTACAAATAATTTGGATTCTAACGTTTGTAACTTGCAGTTTACATTCATTTGTCGGTGGTTTATTGAAAAAAAGTTGATATAATTTTAGCCATGAGTTTCAAATCTTTAAAATAATATTATTAATAAGTGAAAGCATTTTTTGGGGCCTCATCAATTTTTTAATGTCACTGTTACGAGAAGATTGCATTTAATACCTGGAAATATTTACCTATACAAAAATGCTTTTATTATGCTCTGAAAATTGCAATTTGTTAATGAATTCTGGAAATAATCGCCATTAATATTTTTTATTCAGAAATATATTACACATAGACTAAAAAAGACCAGCTTAAATATTTATTTATTTTCGGAAGCAAATTTTCCGTTAAATATATAGATGTATGTATTAAAAAAAACTTTAGTTTTTTGAAACATATGCTTTAATATATCATACAATGCAAAATTTAGTATGGCGAACATAGTTTCTTTCATAAATTTCAAGAAATTACAGTATATTTTTTATTCAGAAACATGATAATTAATTAATCGTTAAAACAGTCCATCTAAGCACATTATCAACTGAATGATTTTTGTCTATTTTTTTTTATCGAATACTTACATAAATTAATATGAAAGATAAATATTATACATTAGTCAAACATAATTTTAGGAAAGTACATGCTCTAATACTTACAAATCATATTTCGTTTTACAATTCTAAAAACGAGATATTGTGTACATGATCCTAGCAAAATAAGCTACAAAGCTACTATTATTTTGTTTTATTAAATAAATCCAAGAAGGAAACAGAAGTTATAGAGTTTGTTGCATCCTATAAATCTCCATGTTTATAAAAGTCCTATGAAACTATCACACACGAAAAAATATGAAACAGAAACTTTGATGTCAATACAACTTTGCTGTAAATACTACTTTTTTCACGTTAAATAACCTATTTTTCCATTTTCTAAGTGATAAGGGTTTCGATAAAAGTATATACGATATTTTATATTACTTTTTCATGATTTTTACCTTTAGTGGAAACAAATGCCAATATTTCTTCAAGTCACACAGAGTCATAGTAAATATTTTCACTGCTTTTGAGTACAACATGACATCAAGAAACACTCTATGTTTCTGTTTCTTGCGTATTTCATGCTAGAAAATTTGTAGATACATTTCTGAGATACGCTTCGAAAGTGTTGGAAATAGTCTTGGGCTTTGAGGGCAACAAAGGGACTTAAAACCGAAAATATACGCAAGAACTGAAAATGAACTTTTGCAAACCGGATATGGATGGAGAAGCTATATCAAAATACCAAATTTTAAAAAGGAAATGCATTTATCTACATTTAGATTAAACTATTTTCCAAAAGAAGTAACATTCAGTTTCAATTTTTGAACTGATGAATATTTCTATTGGTTTTAAGAAACAGATGAAAGCACATACATTGCAAAAACTATCAATTTGGAGATCTTAGTCATAAGTAAATGAAACTCAATATAAATTCATTAAGAAATGAAATAAGAAGAATATCCAAGGGCATATATTTAATAGTGCATTTATAGTTCAATACATATATATGATGGTTCGGAGTAAGCTTAAGCATCCTGAACTTCTTGGAAAAAAGTTTTATTCAGGCTGCAATTGACACATCTTAGCAGTCAGACAAACCAATTCCCGAATTTTAATTGGATTGTAAAGATATTTCCAGAACTGCTTAGTCATCATTTTTTTAGTTTAAGTTTTTATTGAAGAGTAAAGCGTGGGAACATGTATGCGGAGACCATAAAAATAAATGAGCTGGGATTGGAATTGTTATGTTTGGAATGTCTTTCTTGAGAAATAATTAGCTTTTTAATTTAAAACTTGAATATATAATGGAAAATAAATCTTAAATAATAAATATAACTTTGTTTTAGATATAAAGTAATTATCCTTACATATATATGTAAATAATGTCAGTCATTAAAATTTCAAATTGCTACACCATGAAGAGAAAGACGATAAGCTATACAAATGTTTAGTATTTAAGGTATTCGACTACTTGCGACAACTTTTTTTTGAAAAAATGAAGATTTGGAAATTTTTTTGTGATTTTTAGATTTAATTAGTATATTTTAAGGAAAAAATTGTAAAAAAACAGAATTTTTTTTTACTATTATTAAAAGGGGAAAAAACTGGTGAAAATGTACAAAACAGCATAAACGAGGCCTGTTCTGTAAAAAAATTTTGTACAAATTCCCAATTTTTCAATTTTAATGTTTTATTTTGCTATTCATGTTTGAATTGACCTTGATGATATATATTTTAATTTTTACGAAAACTAGACTCAATTTATCTTAGTTATTGTGGAGAATTGCTTAAAAAAACAGTGTTTATATTCACATAAAGGACTGTAAATTTTGAAATAAAACAGTGACTGATAAATCTGAGGTCAAACCTTTTACTGTTATACAAAACATTCACAAAAAATTTCAGCAAATCATTTTCAAAAATGTTTGAGCAATCACTGGCCCCGTTTGAGTTTTTCGAAAAAACAACATTTCGAGAAAATAACGCATTTTAAGTTTGGCATCTTGTTGTTAAAAATTAAGTTTTTTTTAGTGAATGAAAAAAAACTTGGTAGTTTTAGTCAAAGTAATTTTACTATAAAATAAAAACATTGTGTAATTTTTAAAACATGATTTTAGTACTATATTTGCTCCATAAAAAAAACACATCATAACGACAATAATTGCACATTTTGACACCAAAACCTGATTTTCAGGATGTAACGGATAATAAACAACAACACAACACAAAACAAACACAACGAAAGAGACAAACGGTATCTTAAACTCTCTATAAAAAGAAAGTTACGCAGAGAGTGTCTCCTTCGGAAATCTCATTTGAATATTAACTGTTTGTGAGGAAATTATCTTACGGCTCGTATAGTTAAGATAAATAGTTAAAAGGTAAGAATTTTGGAACATCGAGGGTGCGGTTTACTGTTCCGAGATATTGATACTCGCATTGGTCGGAATGCAACAATTGTAGAGCAAATATGAAATCGATGGGTTCAGAAGTCTCATATCGAATGCTATGGAGGACCTCACTGGTTACCCGACACTTTATCTAAGATGATAGATATGTTTCCAGGTCGTCTTTGCAGAACCCTACTGAGAACATTTCGTACTTTGAGTCAGGAAGTTTATATCGTGACAAGTACCCTCATCGATAGTACGTTAACATCTGGAGCAGCATGAATTTTCTTCACAATGACCATTATTGCGGCTTTCCTTGACACTACATAATAGAAACGTACGGAGATATTTGTTCCTCTAGAGGAAAAAACTAGATAAAAGATATGAATCACTTGTCTTTTTTGACGAGTACCAATTCTACGTGCAGCATCCAAGTCCTGTGGCTTTGCCTGCTTGCATTCATCCTCTTCATAAAGATACTGATCTAATGTTATAAGCATCCACTGCGTACACAGCACGAAAACTTCTAGTTCGAGTCGTCGGTGATCTGAACAACTAGCATTATATTTCTCAGAGCTTAACATTGGTGGCTGTGCCCCTATTTTCGGGATCTAGGAGGCGGCATTTTTGAACAAGGTAACGCAAGACCGCGTATTCGTGTCCTGACTTATCTCGACACAGAAGGATTTCGATTGCTTCCCTGCCCAATACGTTTACTGGATCTTTTATACAATGAAAATATCTGGCCATGGGTTATTGAGAGACTGGGCCTCTACTGCGCATTCGATGCGATTATTGATGAAAGAAAGAATAAATTTGAAGAATCATGTGATATCATGTACGTATTTGTCCTCCGGGCTCAGTTTTACATGATGCCTAAATGGAATACAGCCGTTTTAGCTGTTAGAGAAGGCATCTATGTGTACTAATTTTAGACTTCGTATAACCCCAATTTGTTTATAAACTCCTGTTTTCTTCCTATATTATGCTGCCATGTACAATAAATAAAATTTGCTATTTCCTTTCTTACTTTAGGACACTGCTTCTCAAAATTTCTATAATTGCGACCCAATTTTCAATCATAGTTTTCATTTCCCTCCCCCTCTATACAATAACAATGTATTGAATTCATTAATAATATACTCAGACGTAACGCCACAATACGACTTTAATTATAAACCGTACAAATTACCAAGAGATAAATATTAAGCTTCCTATATCATTTTATGACATGCCCATAGGGTCACTGGTAATTATTAAACTTCTTCTTAACAAAGTACTGTTAAATTAGTTATGAAATACATTTAGCATTACAGATACATTAATAAGTATACTATGTCAGTGTAAATGTGTATTTTATTTTTAATTATGTTAGAATGTATGTTGTTTTGTTTCCTTTCTGTAAATTAATATTATTTTAAACAATCTTTTGTTTTTGACTTTTCGATATATTCCCGCCCCCTTGTAGGGTTATCACGCCCCCTATAGGGGGAGCGCCCCACGGTTTGAGAAATGCTGCTTTTGGCTGACTTTTTAATGACCAGTTGTATACATAACTGTTTTATTATATTGTGTATATATTACTTAAACAATGCATATTTAGATGCATTGAGATGCGAGATGTGTCCCATGTTATCCCAGAACAGTGCTAGATGAAATAAAGAGTGTTATTTTTAACCCCAGACTCTGTATAAAAATAATTAAATATCATTTGCTAAGTTTTATATATGTGTACTTATATTTATTATATTTAACAATTACACATTTAGCATTAATATTAAAATCATGCACGTATTATTTAAAAACTAAAATGATACAATACCGTATACATTTTGCACCAAGAAAGACTGAAAAGTTTTAAGTCTTAGTGATATAAGAGGCAACGCTTTACGTCAAAAAATATATTTTATTTACTTATTTATTTTAATTCTTAGTTTAGTTGGTCCTTTATGTAATTTTTGAGACGCATCTGAGCAGATTTTTAGATCTTTTTTAAATTTTAAGCCCACTCAACCCTTGGATTCGTGTTTGAGGAATAACCTTCCAAATTTACATCAAGTTTAAGGCCCTCAAAAAGTAAACTAGAGGTAAATTAAATAATTTCATTCTTAGCTTCTATTACAATAAGCAATCCAATATCTTGCTAAAGTAGCAGATTTATAAAAGCAACACAGAATTTTCTTGAAGTATGTTACTTCGAAACCGTGTAAAAAAGAATTGGCTACATATTTCATTTTATTAGCTTATGACAAATATTTGATATATGCGGATATATACGCACACGTACTCATCCATGTTTTTTTATTAACCGACAGAAGAGTACTATTTTCTGAAAATAGCATTTTTCTCCGATCTGGGAATTGCGTATAAAAGAAAAAGGGGGAAATGTTTCTGGGAGTCAGTTTTTCCTTTCAGGTTTTTCTAATCAAGAAGGGTTAATATTTACATTCATAAATTATGTTTGCCATTCCTCAAATTCAATATGTCGGGAGTCTTCCATAAATACATCCTACAGAGTTTCTTTCTACTGCGTCTTGGGTTATTTTCGATATATTTGAATAATCTATTTATCACTGTTGAACTACAAAATTGCTAAAAATAAGTCGGTAATGTACTACTAATAATTCCCATTATTGGAAGGTTAATTCCATTTTTTGAAAGTGTGTGTCCTGCTATAAAATTGCTACACAATGTATACTTTAATAAAATATTTGCAGCGGTTTTGACTCAGCATAAAATATCCCTTTCTATTAAAAATATATTATTTTTTCAACTTTTTAAAATGTTTTTGTAATGTAACTAGATAAAAAATGTTATTCCTGCAATATTAAAAATTTCTTCTCGGGTTTTTTTCAAATAAAAAAATAATTAAAACATTTATTTCAAACAGAGCTTAATGAAATTATTTTTTAAACGTATTAAGTTCCATCGTTTTTTGAATTTACTTTATCACCTAGAAGTGTTTTTCAATTGAATAAAGCATATAAAAGACATTAAAAATTAACTTGATTTGTGTTCAAAAAATGAATATTAAATATATCTAATGTAGTGACAGACAATATTTTGGTTCATTGTGGAAGTGGAGAATATTGGAAGGCCACATATTTTTTAAAAGGCTTGCCTTCATTAGCTAACTCTGCATCTCAAATAATGTAAGCATAAATTATGCCATACAAATAAAAAAATATGAGTTAAATAAAATAGAGGCAGTTTTATCAAATTTTTTTATTGAGCTAATTTCATATCTATAGCAGCAGGCACCTTTTATTTCTATTCCCACTATTAGTTCACTCTCACCATTTTATATATAATATATATATATATATATATATATATATATATATATATATATATATATATATATATATGTATATATTGTATATATATATATATATATATATATATATATATATTTATTTATTTATATAAATATATATATCTTGTTCAAATTTTCAAATGTTAATAAAATACTTTTTATTCATCCACTGAATTTCAAATAAATTTTTAAACTTGTAGAGGATGACACGCGATGTTAATATAGTTTTTTTCAAATATTAATTCATTAATAAAATTTTATTTTTTAATTTTAACTTTAATCTGAGTTATTTCTGACATGGTTAAAACTCGCTGCAACAGATCGCGTCAGTACATTTTTCTAACAAAGTGGGAGTTGACTTAAATTTTTTTTTATATTACTTGTTTCAGAATCAGTTTATAGAGACAAAGGCACCTTATCAGATTCTTCTACAATTTCTTTTCTTCAAATCAGGAGTGATATTGCTTGTCGAATCTCTCAACAAAGCCATCAAGTTAGTATCCGACTACGTTCGGAACCGTGATTTTGCAAAAGAGTATAAATGGATAATATTTATGATATTTAATGTCATTCAGATTAGAAAATGTATATAAAGATGTTTTAAGAATAGTATTACAATAAAAATTAAGTACAATATTTTGTCAAAAAATGAACATAGAATGACCCATTTTCAAAATATTCTCCTTTTGTGAAAAATGCTTCTATTATAATAATATTTTGCCTGTATATAGCTCAGACCTCTGTACAGAGGCGCAACTAGAATTTTTGAAATATATAACTTAGAAGTGGATTTATACATATTTTACTACAACAGTGGGGAGAAAATTAAAGAAAAAAACACCGATAATTATTTCAAATTGCTGTAACTCTGAAAATAATGTGAATTTTTCAAAAATAATTGTTGAACCTTTGTACAGAGGTTTGAGCTATATACAGGCAAAATATTGTTAAAATAAAAGCATTTTTCACACAAAAGGTGAACATTTAGAAAAAAGGTTATTCTAAGTTAATTTTTTGCAGAAATATTGTATTTAAATAATCTTTTTGTCAAAATGTCCTTAAAACCATTTTTTACATGTATTCTAATCTAAGTGACATTAAATATCATGAAAATTATCCATATGTGCACCTTTTTAAAATCATGGTTCCGAACACAGTAGGATACCTTAATGTCAGCCAACTTCCATCTATGTTTGCTCTTTTCTGTCTTCACGCAAGAAAAATTGTTCTTACAAATGTAGTATGTTGACCCAAATATGGACAAATTTTATACCTATTTCGTATTTTTCTGACTGTTTTAGCGGGCCACTTGTGGCCGCGAGCAGATATTTTCCTACCTCTGATGTAGGGTGTTTACCAGAAATATAGATTGATGAATTATCTATACATGTTCACTGAATTGGATAATGTGATTGAATGAATTGCCTTAAAGAGCAAAGAATTATCGTAAAGAATTTACATTTATGCACATTATACTTCTTAAGGTATTCGACTACGTTCGGAACCGTGATTTTAAAAAACGCATAAATGGATAATTGTCATGATATTTAGTGTCACTTAGATTAGAATACATGTATAAAATTGTTTTAAGGACGTTTTGACAAAAACAATTATTTTAATACAATATTTTGGCAAAAAATTAACTTAGAATAATCTTTTTTTCCAAATGTTCTCCTTTTGCTAAAATGCTTCTATTATAATAATATTTTGCCTGTATATAGCTCAGGCCTCGGTACAGAGGCTCAACAAGAATTTTCGAAAAATTCACATTATTTTCAGAGTTACCAAATTTAAATTAATTTAAAATAGTCTTTTTTTCCAAATGTTCTCCTCTGTTGTCTTTTAAAAATAGGTATATAACCCAGTTCTAAGTCATAAAATATTTCAAAAATTCAATTGAGCTTGTACAGGGGTCTGAGCTATTAATTATCAGGCAAAATATTCTTTTTTAATAGAAAACATTTTTATATACAAAAGGAGCTATTTTGAAGATGGTCTCTATGTTCATTTTTGTCAAAATATTGTATTTAAATAATTTTTTTTGTCAAAATCTCCTTAAAACAATTTTATACATGTATTATAATCTAAGTGACACTAAATATCATGACAATTATCCATTTATGCACTTTTTTAAAATCACGGTTCCAAACGTAGTCGGATACTTTAAAATAATTTACTAAATTACTATATCATTACACCAAAGAGATGTGCTATGTTAATGCATGCAGAACAGGAAAGCATTTTCCAATTTTTGAAATAAAAAATGGTGGTTTAATGCTAGAGAGTGATTGCTAGGGTGTCTTTGAGCCTCTTATCCTTCGAAAGACTGTTGTATAATCTGTCTGATACATGATAAATCTGTTAAGGTTCAAAACCACGTATTAACATGGATGTGGAAACCAGCATGCTAACTTAAACGTCTATTTTGTTTTTTGACCAGGGTTAAATAAAATCTAATTGGCTGAATGAACTAAAGATTCAAACTAAGCAGAAACAGGCATCTGAAAATGATGAACAAATAAACGCCACTTTTAAAAGGTAAGACTGAAAATATTTTTAATTTGATCTCTCTTGAACTTAATTTATAATTTTTTTGCTGCACTATCAAGAGGGTGGGCATATATACAGGGTGTCTCAAAACGACCGCATGGACTCTGAACAGCTAGATTCCTCGTTGGGAGTCATAAAAACTGACATAAAGAAGCTTTCCTGTACGATCCATAGTTTACGAGAAAAGTACGAAAAACAAAGTATGATGTCACTGCCGGTGCAAGGAAAAGCACTTTATTGAACATATCAACAGAAGTATATGCCCAATTTAAGGAAGATGCTCAAAATATCGGCCGTGTATGTCGAGGCAGGCTTGAGCACGCCGTGGAATGGCTGTCATCACATATCACAGCACTGCGGGGTCCACCGAAGTTCAAGCAGCAGGCAGACGAGCAACTCCATCCATTTGTGTTATCATTACGTCTCCATATACCAGTTCTTTGAGATGACCCCATAGGAAAAATCCAATGGTGTAATATCTGGCGAACGTGGAGACCATAGAACAAATCCTTGACGTCAAATCCAACGTCCGGGGTATGCGATATCCAGCCAATCACGTTCAGGAGCACAGAAATACGCTGGAGCCCCATCATGCTGGAACCAAAGTCTCTTTGTGGCCGCTAGTGGTGTGTCATCGAGGAACTCGGTTATGACCTCATTGAGAAACACCATGATGCGATATGCCTGGCCAACGTCTTAAACATTATCGTCTGGAAAGATATGCAAATACTGTTGGTGATATGTCCAATAAGTGTTTTTCTTGTACCGGCAGGGATGTTATACTTTGTTTTTCGTATTTTGCTCGTAAACCATGGATCGTACAGGAACGCTTCTTTGGGCAGTTTTTATATACTCTCAATGAAGAATCTAGCTGTGCAGAGCTTATGCGGTTGTTTTGGGACACCCTGTATATAGCAGGGATGGCGAAACATTGGCACGCGTGCCATTGTTGGCACACAGAACGTTACATTAGGCACGTCACCGATCAAAACGTTCAATCGCAATCAATTCTCCAATCAAGGAACTTTCAGAGAGATTTTCTCACTTCAAAGAATTATCAGAAACGCTCAAGTTTGTTATGTTTTTGAGATTGACATCATTTGTTAAACTGAACTTGCCGCAATTCGATTGGTTGGAAATCGAGGAATTTTTGAAATGCTACTTATTTATTTCTAGTCTAGTTCAATATGGATTCAAAAATTTATTGAAACAAGGAAAAAGTTAGAATTGATTGAAACAGAAAGAGATTAACAAGCAATATAAGAAAAATTGCCAGTAACTAAATTTTGGAAACATTGAATTCGATTCCAGATAGTTTAACTGTTTGAAGAAGCAGGCTCATGCTATTTTAACCATATTTTCATCGACCTATGCCTACTAGTCATTATTTTTAGAGATGAATAACATTAGAGACTCGATTAGTGAGTGAGTGAATATTAACGTCACACTGTTCAGCTACACAAGGGCTTTTGACGACGGACTAGAGACTCGCTTAGAAACCAATTGGTAGACGACTCTAATACAACATGAATTCTGCTAAAAGTAACATCTGACCTAATCCTAATATAATTTATTTGTCATCTAATCTGCAACAGCAGAAATCACACTAATGTTGTTTATTTAATTTGGATTACACATTAAACTAAAACATTTACTACTGTAAAGTACAAAATGTATTTCTCAGTAGTTAATTAAGAGTTTTGTGTGTGTTGTCAGTATTTAGTTTTATTATTTTCCCAATAATCACAATTCAAAATTATTTGACGGCACATCTGTACCTCACTAAGCATTTCTTTAGAAAAAATGGCACGTTGATCCATAAAGGTTCACCACCCCTGGTATATAGCAGCGCCATTTTTAATTGTATTAATAAGATTACTGGCACCAAATCATTACTAAAATGCAAAGAGATTAGTATTCAGATTGCGATGGATTTCCCCTTCCATCAGAGTTCGGAAGTTAAAATGAAGATCAGCCAGCAAACCAGGTAGGAAATACACCTATAATTTATTGGAGCAAAAGCGATGTAGACGATATATTTAATTTTTAATTATGAATTGAATCACTTACTTTTGGAACGTTTTAGTAACATACGTTTTAAATAATCGTAACTACATTCTGAGCTATTTTCGACCTCTAATTGATACCATTCTAATTCAATATCTTATTGAATAAATCGTCAATTATCAATTTTTAATATCAAGTAATTAATCAACGAGTCACTCTCGACTAGCTTTCTACTAATTTACGTTAATCACTGACTTCTCTATCATCTAACTCCAAACCTCTCTCTCTCTCTCCATCGAATCTAAAAGTTAATGCTATTTTAAGCCTTGGCTTACATGAACCACATAATCTTCTTCGGGAGAAAGTTCTCAATTGAACAATATTTAAAGAAAATTTTTTTCCCCCAAGAGAATTAGTAGGAGTCTCGCGTATAGACACGTTACAGGATGACGTTTAAACTGAAGATAAAATAGTACAGGATATACACAGCAATTTATATAATACAATTTAATTATTGTAGTACATAATTTTAACAATTGATATGCAACTTATGTAGTACATAACATTTAAATTTAACACATATAAAATAAAAATGAAAAAAAAACAATAAAATTTCTTATTTGTAAATTTTTTAAGATTTTAAATCAAGGAACTTAACAGCCATTACCTGGGACAGACAAAAATTATTTTTTTTCAATTTTTCCCTTTAAAATCCCCAAGGCTCCCTTCCCTTTTTCCCCAGTTTTTTTAATTTCCGCTGTACCCTTTTTAAAATTTTGGAATATAAAAATTTTTCCACGGTACAAAAAATAGTCTCTCTTTTCCTAAAATAAAATAATCAAGTTCTTTCTCCAGTAAATGGTTGAATTTTTCTTCTAAGGAATTATTTCTTATTCTAAACTAAAAACAGAAATCTTTGGGAAAGAAATATTATTTCTCTTTCCCCAAAAAAATCACCTGGGAAACTTGGAATAAAAAAATTAAGTAACGGGAAAAATTTTTCCCGGGAAATTTCCCTTTGGCTAAAATAATTTCCTTTCAACGGAGTGGGACTTCTCATTTTACAAGACAATTTAACATACCCGCCATTTATTTAAATGATTCAGGAAATTGTTTTAAAAGGTAGTTGTAAGTTTCGATTAAAGAAAAAACTTCCAGCATACGAAATAAGTTTCGAATGTCTATTTTTCAAGCCTGAATACATATAGAATTGTTTTAAAATTGCTTAACTAAAATGACATTGTACCTGCTTTTATTACCATCAATCCGTAATAATACTCCACAAAAATTATTTTGTCCAAAAAATTTGAAATTTTGAAAATAAGATGTCCCCCGGTTTTTTTAAGGTATCGGATTTTTTTTTTTTAAAACTCTTTATATAAATTCATTACATAAAATTTATTGGTATGACTCATACATCAATAAAAAGGCAACGGGAAACATTTTTGTTTTTTGTGGAAAGTGTGTGCGCGTGTAAAAAATTTTAATTTTCCCCCTTTCTTGCCGATCAACCCCTAGTAAAAAGATGACGACAATCCAAAAGTGTTTTTGTTCCCCGGTTAAAAAAGACAAAATTCTGTTTACTTGCAACAAAGCTTCCTTTTGGTTTGGTTTTCCCCCTCCAAATGATAATAACATTCATAGATCATTTTTTTTTTGAAACAATTGTCTGTCTTTGAAAAGGGAAAAAAACGGGGCAAAACCAAAGGGTGTAACTGGTAACCAACTGTACCTGGTTTTTTGCTTATCTTGATGCTCTTACAACCATGTCCCATTTCTTCAATCATTCCCCAATCTTTTACGCCATTGGCTAATTTTCTGCTTGGGGGTTCCCCAAAAAAGGGTCTGCGTACGTTCCTCCCGGTTTTCCAGAAAAACCTTTTGGGGCTTAAGATACAGGGGTGGAAAACAGATGTTGCAAGAAATTTTTTTAGAACCCCTGAAAAAAATTTGGGATGAACTAACATATCGGAAAATTTTTTGCCATGCCCAATGGGGTCACACTGAACATTGGAAACTTGTAGGTAAAACTGTTTGGGGTTACTCCCTTTTATTCAATGTATAATTAAAAACACAACGTATATGTAATAAATACTATAAAACGTTAAAACTCCAATATTCTTTTAGAAACATAGGGTATTATCTTTTCTTGCCAGGAAAACCAAATTGCATTTATTTTAATATCATATCGTTTTCAAGTAAAAAAAAATTGAAAAATGAAATAAAGTGTATATAAATAAGGAGGGTCGTTCTTAACCAAGATGAGTTTTAAACTTTAAAACATAAAAACAAAATTTTTATATATTTTCTTCCCAATTTTCTTGTAGTATCATAATGAACCCTTTTTTTAAAAATAGGGGTATTTGGGTAACAAGATACATTTAATTGTGGAGAGTTATTCTTTATAAAAAAAACTTTAATTGATTAACCCTTTCTAAGGCAGTGATAAGTATACTTTTAAACCCGTGGCACGGGGGGCCGGGGGTCGGGAAAAGACCTTTATTTTTCCGATTGGGGTTTAATTCTAAGTTTTATAATACGTAAAAATTTGGTTAAAAATTTTTTTACTAAATTTTTATTAAAATACCCTTTTATTTTTAAAAAATTAGTTTTTAAATGTGTTTGTTCCGAAAATCCCAAAAACCCAAAAAAAATGATACAAAAAAATGGTGAACTTTTTAACCCCCGGACCCCCTTTAAAATTCCTGTGTGCGCTACTGCTTACCACTAATTGTAAATTTTTTTTTAGAAGTCCACGGTAACTATTTTTTCCACTTTTTTTTTTTGCGGGCATCTTTTAGCTTAAAAAATTTTTAAAAAAATTTATTAACCCTTAACTCGCCAACCCCCCCCCTTTTTAAAAACCTTTAGGAAGGATGAACTTTTCAAAAAAATTTACATTTATTCTTTCCTGGGGGCCCTTTTTTTTTTTGTTTTTTTTCTTTTTGGGTTTAAACACCAAAAATAAAAAAAGATTTCGGGGCTTTTTATTTTTTTTTTAATTTTTTTAAATGGTTTTTTATTCCCGGGATTGTAATTTAACCCCTTTTTTTTGGGGGAAATTATTTTTGGGGTATGGGTTTTAAAACCCAAATTTTTTCCCCTTTCCCCCCAAATTTTTTTTAGGTTTTTTGAAGGGAAACAAAAGGGGAACAAAAATTTCCTACTAAAAATTTAATTGATTGATGGAAAAAATTGGTAATTTTAAAGTTGGAAATAACGATATAAGTTGCCGGGGGTTTTTTGGCGCATCAAAAGCCAGGAACCTGCCAGTTCTGCCGGGGGCATACTTTTTTTTTTTATGGAAAAAAATTTTAAATTTTTTTAAAAAAAAAATTTTAAAATTTTTTTTTGTTTTTAAAAAAAATTTTTATATTTTAAAAAAAAAAAACATCTTTTCCCCTACTTTTTAATAGCCCCCAATGATTGGTGGTAAATAAATTTAGCACCAAAAAGTAGTGTTAAAAAATTAAAATTTAAAAAATTGCCAATCGCCAAATTTTAAAATTTTTTTAAAATAACCCCAAATTTAAAAAAATTTTATAAAAAATTTTTTTTTAAATCTTTTGATTGTGAAAAAATATTTATTTTGGGAAAATTGTGTTAAACATTTTGTTAAAATTTTAAAATTTAGAAGGTAAACATTTAAGGTATCCGACTACTTTCGGAACCGTGATTTTAAAAACGCATAAATGAATAATTTTCATGATATTTTGTCACTTAAATTAATACATGTTTAAATTTTTAAATTGGGACAAAAAAAATTTTTTTTATTTCGGGAAAATTTCTTTTAATCCTTTTTTCAAAAAGTTTCCCTTTTGTGAAAAATCTTTATTTAAAATATTTTTGCCTTATAATAAAACCCTGGGGTACAAAAGAAAAATTTTATTTTCAGAGTTACCCAATTGAAAAAATTTTCGGGTTTTTTTTAAAATTCTCCCCTTTTGTAAAACATGGATAAACCCACTTGTAAGAATATATTTAAAAAGTTGACCCCCAGAGGTCTCCCTTTATAACAAAAATATTTTATATATATATATAATAGGCCCAAGGAGTTTTTGAAAGGGGTTTCTATGTTCATTTTTGTCAAAAAATTTCTTAAATAAAGTTTTTTTTAATTCTATTCTTAAAAAAATTTTATATCATTTTCTAATCGAAATGACACTAAATATAAAATATTTCCATTCTTTTAAAAAAAGTTTAAAATTCGTATACCTTAAGAAAACAGAATTGAACTAAATACCATGATAATATAGAATAAAACCCTTTTAAAAAAGTTTTTAAATTTTTTCTTATTAAAAAATTTTTTGTAAATCTGTTTTTTAAAAAATTTAAAAAAATATTTTTTTTTAAAAAGATTTTATCTTATGTTTTAAATGAACCCCTTTTTTTATTAATTTAAAATTTTTAATTTATGGAAAGGTTTATTTAAATTTGTTTATTAATAACGGACATATGTAAAAAAGAACAGAAAAATTTATTTTTAAATCAAAAATTAAAAATTAATTTGACGTTTTAAAAATGCTAGCTTTTAAAGGATTTTGAAGTAAAACTTGCGTCTCATAAAAATTATTTGAGAAGCCAAACTTATTTATTTCTATTAAAAATTTTCCGAGAAAGTTTAACTATTTTTTAAAAAGAATAACATCTTTTAACTAAATATAAATATATGTATTATTCAAAAATGGCAGACCTTATTAACGAACAACTTATGAATGACTTTATACACCCTACAGAAACATCAAAATCTATTTCTTGAAGATACAAACATTTAAATTCTCTATCTTTAGCTTTAAAAAAAAAAGCATTTTCTTTCCAAAATAAAAAAATTAGTTTCAAAAATAAATAAATGTGTAATACAATCCTGTCTGTTGTAAATTATTACTTAATAGTTACGTTTTAAAACGCAGCAATTTAGAAATAAAAGGAAAGTCACAACACAAAAAGTATACACATAAAAGGGAATAAAAATTCCCTAGCAATTTGTGAAGAAGGATTTTGCTTTTTATTCCTGGGAGAGCAATTTAATGAGCATTCATTAGGCTCAGGGGTGCGCTTGTAATTCCGGCCAAAAGACTGGAACTGAAGAATTACCGGAGCTTACGAAAGGGACGCCTTATGACCATTTAAGCCAGATGGAGAAAAACGGAAAGCATTCTCACGTATAACTTAGTTTTTCATCCATTAAAAGTTATTGAGCCGATTGCATCGATATTTTAGAAAGTAAGATTTTTCTCTGCCGTTTTTCTTCATTTTATTTTGTTCGACTTCTAAAGAATTTTAAGGTAAACTGAAGTAAGGAAATATTTTCCCTAAGAATAATTATTGGTTTTCTTCAAGAAATATGCAAGACAAGAAGTTAAATACTTTTTTATTAAATTGAATTTCTAAAAAAAAGCTGTTAAGCTTGTCTACTTATTTTAATAGTTGTGTTGTCACTTAAAATTCATTAGATATTTGTCTCTAACAGGAAATGTGACCGCGTAGCCGAGTGGTATAGGTATCGGATCGTGGCTTGCCTTGTTACGATTCAGCCCGTACCACCCAAAGACCCGCCGTGTAGGGCAGGATGCCGTTAAATCGGCGAGAGCTGGGAAAATCCTCCGGGGTTTGGGGTGGTAGTTAGGAGAGGGGGGGCCAACTTAGGTTTCGTCAACATCACTTGACCATGGTTCAAAATTACTTGGTCCGTCCCAAAGCCCGTGTAGCGGAACAGTGGACTTTAAATTAAAAATTTAATCTAACAGGAAATATGCATTTATATTTTAGATTTCCGATAATAATTTATTTGAAGATTGGGAAATAATAATTAAATGAAATACATATGTTTATGATAATTTTAGAATTATGTATTATATTGTTTAAGTACCGTACAATCCGACGTATAACATGGACCTATACATTCAAGCTACCTTTTTTTAATTTTTAGGTATGTTCCCCGCATATATATATATATATATATATATATATATATATATATATATATATATAATATATATATATGTATATATATTGTGTGTGTTTAGCCACCGTAGATTCTCTCACATATTTTATTATTATCTAATTTGTTAGATGTTTAAGTTTTAAGATTTTAATAAAGACAAATTAAGATCGTGTGCAACTTCTAGTTCTTTCGTTATTCCCACATCTCTAGCTCACGCTGATAATCAATTAGAAGGACACCCAAAGGGGGCAACTTTACAGCTTCTCCAATAGATATTTAACTTTAAAATTAATTAAAAAGTTGGTGGGAAGTATACTTCCCATGACCTTCTAAAGGATTAACATGCTTTAGAATCACGAATTACTTAAAAAAGAATGAAGACAAAATTCCTCAATTAATTATTAGTTTATTTTTTGCGTGCATTTAGCTCTTTCATATCAACAAAGTCATGTTTTAAACTTTGATCCAACCATATTTAAATATAAAATGTGTGTCACAAAAAAAGAGACTAAGTGTGTAGCTTGAAAAAAGAATGGAGTTGGTAACAACTGTTTTGGTAACGTCATCCCACGCCCCTCCTCTATCCATGTGGCCAGTTCCGCCTTAACCAATCATGCCAGTTGAGAGTACACGCGTGATTGAGTGAACGAATATATGCAACTGCATTTTGCCGGAAAAATGTCGAATCGACATCAAGTTTCTTGTGAAACTTAAGAAATCAATAACGAAAGCATTTCTGATATTAACCACGGCTTATGGAGATGAAACTTTGTCTCGTGCACATGTGTTTGAATGGCATAAGTGGTTTTCAGGGGGTAAGGACAATGTGGAAAATGATGAACCTGCTGGATGTCCAAAGTCAGCGATTACAGACCAAAACATTGCCGAAATTTGTGATATGAGTGGGTTCCCACTCACATCAGTGGGCAGACAGTTAATCAACACTACTACATTGAAGTTCTTGGTGAAAAAGTTCGGAGAAAAAGGGCTAGAATTGGGGAGTGATAGATGGCTGTTATACCAAAACAACGCACCCGCTCACACGGCCCTATATGTCAAGTTTCTGGCCAGCCAAAACATTACTATGTGTTGGGGCATCCTTTTTATTCACCTGATTTGTCTCTATGAGACTTTTTTTTATTTCCTACAGTTAAATCTTGCTTAAAGGGAACCTATTTTACTCAATTGAAGAGGTTCAGGCAAAAACGGAGAACCTCCTGAAATACCTTCCAAATACCTCGTTACATAACTGTTACCAACAATGGCAGCACCGAATGCTGAAGTTTGTTAATGCTGGATTGATTGACTTTGACAGTGATAATGTCACGGAGAACTGATTCTGTATGCACAATGATTTAAAAGACCAGTGTCATTTTTTTGTGTTACACCTCCTATAATTTTGATTAATATGCATTGTCATTTTAATTTTGGCACTCTAAGGTAAACAAAGGGCTGTTGGTTAAATTTGAGCACACCAAATGACGAAGACGACCCCTACGTTGCCCCCTTCCCCGACTAATTTTTTTTACCCCCACGCTTTTGGGTTTTGAAAAAAAAAATAAAATATATATTTAATTTTATCTTAAAAGTTATTAGAGGTTTTTTTATTGGAGCTTCGTAAACGTAAATTAGATTTTGGATGTGTTTTTTTACTTTTTTTGCAATTTTCTTTTTGATATTACGTATTAATTTGATTCTTTACAAATCTGTGTCTTATAAACTATGTCTCAAATTAAAAATGTTTACAAGTTAGGCAAATTAGCTAAATAATTTTAATTCGATTTTATTAATTTATTTTGATTATTCAATATTTAAGATTCAATTTACAAAATAAGTAAAATGATTGCTTTAGATTGCTTTTATCTAAAATTAAAGGAAAAATAAATCGACTTCGCCAAGTGCCCTGAAACTAATTTTTAACGATTATGTTCATAAAACTTGGAAGGTTATGCCTCATAAAACGGTAGAATATTCTTTCCTTAAAAATTCCTTAAAAAAAGATAATAATTGTTATGCTTCAGTGTGAAGTTATTTTTAAAGACTTAATTTAATCTACTATCATCTGGTAAAAGGAACAAGTATTTTCTTTGAGATTTATATTTATACAGGGGGATTCGCTACCAAACTAACAAACTTGTAGGGTTAGTAGAGGGTACAGATACGACTCGTATAATTATATAAAATTGTAATTGAATTATATGATCACAAATGTTGCAGTAGCGAGCTATGGTGCAAGGAAGCAGAAAAAAAAGAAGAGAAACAACAACGTATTAATGGGAAAGAAACTATTTTGTTAAAAAAGTTTGAACAAAAGGTGTTCGAAATTGCGACTAAAAGTCGTCTGGCAAGCGGCAGCGGAAATTTTTTACATTTTAGAAGGTTCCTCCGCAGTCTTGCGGTAGATAGCCTAACGGAAGGTTTTATAGCACCAACAAAAAGTCGCCAGTTTTCAAGATAGTAAGATGAACTATATTCAAAAAAGGGCTTTCGACATGCTGATCGTGTATGGAGGTTTTTGGGAAAATCCACCAACCCCCCAACGTAACCTTTACAGCGGTGGGTAGGCGGGGGATTAATTTGCCCTGAAAATTATCAAGCTTTTTTATATGGAGTCCGAAGGTTTGGTGAGAGACCTGTTCCTTTTTTTGAAGACTTTTTTCTTGAATATCGAAAACGAAGGATAGGACACCGAAATCGTTTAGAACGTAAGGAATTCCGCAATGCCATTTTCAGGGGCTTAGGCGCTTTCGGTAAAATTTTTGAACACCTGTTGGGTACAAATTTTAAAAAAGTTTTAAAGTCCCAAAGTGGTTTTTCTTCATTCTGTTTCTTTCCCCCCTTTTCTTACATTTGCACTCTCATTCCTTAGTTCCGTCCATGTACCCTCTACCAAATTTTAAATTTGTCGTTCTGTAAGCCACCCTTTATAGTCATTCATAGCTACTTATCTGATAATGAAGGCATCAGGTTCTCTTAAATATTTATGTTACTGTTCACGCATGGAAATTTAGAGATAATGTGTTTGTTTTCTGTCATTCCAATATAATTTATAAAACCCTAATAAAAAAATTTAAAATTTTGTTTAGAAATTTTTTTTTAAATCTTTTTTAAATTCCGTTGTGACTTTTAAAGTTATTTTATATATTTAATTTGAACAAAGTATTTTAAATTTTTAGGCAAACATTCAGAAATTTAATTTTTTTTTTCCCCCTTTTACTAATGGGCTTTTTTTAAGCGTATTGTTAAATTGCTGACAGACACAAACATTCTTTTTTTTTCCCCTTGACAGACAATAAAGAAAACCGGGAGAAAAGCCCAAAGAGGAACGATGTAAACAACTTTTTTACATGTAATGCGCTTATTAAACCTATTTCAAGTGTTTTTTCCCACATGGAGTTTTTTTAGATAAAAAAAGTAAAAATTGAATAGTTTTCCATTTAGTTATGGGTAATGCTAAGGGGAGATATTTAATCTTTTTAAGAAAAAAACAAAACCCAAGAGAAAAAGGAACCATTGCAAAAAATTTTTTGAAACAGTAAACAAGTGCTTTTTTTCAATGTAAAATTGAATAGTCTTTTGATATCTCATTTAATAAAAACTTCGACCGGAAAAATTTATATTACTTGACCGAATTCTATAGAATTTAAAATAAGAAAAGTCTAGTTTAAAGGTATACAGTTATTTTCTTCCTTGAAAAAAAAAAATGCGTAAAATATCTACTTTTTTAAGGAAAAAAAAAAAAAGGTATTAAATTTTAAATTAAATTTTTTTCCCCGATTTAGTGTCTGAGTGAAGGTTTATTAAAAATAGTTTTTATTTAAATATTTCAAGCGGAAAACTTTTTTAAATAATTCTGTATTTTAAAAAAGATATTTAACTCGCAAAAATTTTTTTGTAATTATACTGAAGTTCGAATATATTTTTATTCCCCTCTTTAAGATTAAAATGTAAAGCACAGTTTTTAATCATACGTTTTTTTAAATATACCCACACTTATTTTCAAAATAAATTATGTGAAACATTCTCCACCCAAAAAACTACTTTTTAAAAAGAGAGTATTTTTGAAAAAAGTGCCTAATAGAAGAAAATTGAAAAATGCATCATACATTATGAAAAAAAATCATAAATGTGTTAGATTGATGCTTAAGAATTGAATTCATAATTACAAAGGGAAATTTTTCTGAAATTAAATTGTTTAAACCCTTTTTTTTGTATTCATTGTGCTTAGTAATTTACTGAAACTGCTTTTTAATCTATAAATTTCCGTGAAGAGATTTTAATACGAAAAAAACAGTAGTATTTACTGAAATGTATTTTGTTCAGAGAACAATATTTTTTCAAAGTATAATTGTACGTGCATGAATTTTTTTTTCGATATGTTTTGACGAATGAACAAAATTTTTTTTATTTCGCCTAAATTTTTAAAACCTTTAAATTACATCAATGTAAGTTTTTAAAACAAACAATTAAGAAGACAAGCTGAAAAGGGTTTTTTTACAATATTTATTTTTTGAAAACTATGTTAAAAAAGGGGGACTGCTTCAAATACAAAGACTGAGAACGCATTTTATGCGTTGAATATATAAAACAGAAAAAAGAAAAAAAAAAGACGAAATATAAACATTATATATAAGAGAAACAAAATTATGTTTTTTTACTTTTCACAGTCCTCATGTTGTGTTGGTTGGGGGTGAAAATCTCGCTATTATTGGGATTCTCGTTGATCCGCCTCAATAGTAAAAGGGCCATTACTGAAGGAAGTTTAAATGGACCTTCGAACCGAAATCGGTACTTTAACAATACCAAAACAATCGTGCAAGGGAGGTATTAGTGGTTTATGAGATGCCCCCACACCCCCCGCCAGTGATTTCCAAAAAACAAACGATACCATATTTATGGCGAGCTTTTGGGGTTTTGCGTCATTTTGATTTCGCGGGCTTGTGGGTTGCGTCGTTTCGTTATACGGCTTTGTTGGTTGTGTCTATGTCTGACGACTTGGTTTATTTTGGGGGGAAGATTGGCCGCGACTGTGGTGAAGGTTGCGCTTCCTTTGTACGGGCAGGGTCACCAATGAAGGGTTTGAATTCGACCTCCTGATCCGAAACCGAGTACTTTTACCATACCAAAAATGATCAGTGTAGCATGGAACCATTACGGTTTACATAGATTCCACCGCCACAAATCAAAAACTTGAAAAGGGTTCAAGCATGAAAAACAAAATTTAATTTATTTAAATCAAACACTGAATGACTGGCGATATGCAGACAATACAAACAAAAAGGGAAAAAAATTTTTGAACTTTATCTGAACGAGATGCAAAACCCCTTTTCCTTGACAATTCAAAACCCATAATCTTGAACACCAAATTTATACGACAATGTAGCTTGGTACGAATAATGGCAATATCGTCCTCAATCATCTATAACCTTCTTATTTATCTCCTGACTATTTAATGTTATTCGGAATGTTCACTTGTATTGAGGCATTGTTCACCAAAGTCCAATTTGGCAAGACGAAAAAACCGAGAGAGAGAGGAGGGGGATAGACCTCAAAATATAGCCCATTATTACAATTTTCTTTCAGACGTTTCTTAAGACAATGATCATTTACATACTAAATTAAAAGAAGGGATTAATATTAAGATAAATTTTTAAAGCATATTTGTAAATTAGGTGAATGTATTTCTTTAGATAAGTATTCATATTTTGTGTGTTCCAAGAAATACACAGTGGCCGCGGTAGCCGAGTGGTATAGGTATTGGACCGTGGCTTGCCTTGTCACGAGTTCGAGCCCAGTACCATTAAAGACCGCCGTGTAGGGCAGCGATGCACGTTAAATCTGTCGAGAGCTGAAACATCCTCCCGTTGGTGTGGTGTGGTAGTTAGGAGAGTGGGGTGCCAGTTCAAGTGTCGTCCACGTCACTTGACCATGGTTCAAAATTACGTGGTCCGTCGCCAAAAGCCCTCGTGTAGCTGAACAGTGCGACGTTAATATTCAATCAATCAATCAATCAACCAAGAAATACACAATTTTCTAACATTAAACTTCGATATATTCAGAAAGAACATTTTACTTTCTTAGGCTTGTATTTTATTATAAAAGTTTGTGATAAATTTAGTGAATTTTATACCTTGAATTGACAACCTCATATTAATTAATGCTTAATGTATTGATTTCTTTTGAAATGGGGTTGATTTAAAATTTTTGCATGGATGTTGTATAAAATATAAACTTGGGAATTTTAAAATTGTACTTCAAAACTCTGTTTCAATTTCAATACAGAAAATTACTTGGGATAATTTTTGTTTCCATATTTTTGAATAATATTCCGTTTTTCGAAAAAACAGAGCTTTAAAAACTATTTTTCTCATTCAATCAGGAAATTTATTTATGGTGAAGATGTGATTAAGTAATTTAAAAATAAATGACCACTAGATTTTGCTGCATTTCTTAAATGTGAAAGCAACAAATAAACTTTTTATAACTTTATTCACTAATGAAAAATTTAAGTTATATTTTCATTTAAATTTTAGTTAATTTTTCATATTAAATCTAATTAATACAATAATCTGGCAGTCTCTTCTTATGTTTTTAATATTACTCTTATTTTCAGATGCTTAATTCACATTAAAAAATATAAAATGTTATAGAACATTTTATTAAAGGTTTCTAAAACAACTGGACATTGATTTTAGAACTAAATTATTTTCTTACACTTTTAGTAGCTTTTAATTTGATATTACTCAATCGTGTATATATATATATGTCTCAGGAAAATGACGAAATTAGGAATTTCGCCAATCCTATGGGATAGGATCAATTGATTTGAAATCTTAAAATAACATCTCTTCAAAGGGTGTTTACTTGAAAGTAAGTAAATTTTATCAAACCTGAACTGTTTCAATTGAAATGATAGAAATGAACTTCGTCAGGATTTGCATTGTCGAAATGCTGTCAAGAGGGAGAACACCTGGGGAGTCGAGTCCTTGTACTTCCTAACCAAACGGAAGTGCAAATCTATCGATCCCTAAATATCAGCCCACATCTTTAAAAAAATGGCACCTTAAGTTATCATAGGGATCGATATTTTTAATTATGTAATCAACCGAGAAGAAAGATGTTACACATAAAAAATACCAGCCTAATTTTCTACAATTAATTGTTAATTAGTTCGAATAAATAATTTGTATTTCATTGACTATTGTTTGTATCACTTACTTCAACGTTTAATAACGCACCATATTAGTTAAATAAACACTTTAAACAGCAATATGATTCCATCATGTCACTGAAACATATGGTAGATTTGTTCCGTGCTTACTTTATCAGAAATGTCCTT
This sequence comes from Trichonephila inaurata madagascariensis, assembly GCA_019973955.1. Classification (NCBI taxonomy): domain Eukaryota; kingdom Metazoa; phylum Arthropoda; class Arachnida; order Araneae; family Nephilidae; genus Trichonephila; species Trichonephila inaurata. Next base: position 93,834 of record BMAV01006484.1, read on the forward strand.
GAAGAGATGTCATTTTAACATCTTCCATCAATTGATCATCTCCCTCAGTGATTTGATGAAATTCATGATTCCATCATTTTCCTGCAACATATATATATATATATTATGTTAATACAAAAGAAACTTAATATAGAGGAAAACCTCGAACAATTTTTGATGAAGTTAATAATAGTTATCAGGCCAAAATAAACAGAAATAAAAAAAAAGATGTTAAATTTTTTTAAAGCAGTTCTTATCTGGATAATAAGTCTAAAAGTTTCCCTTTCCCCAAAATAAACATTCCCCTTTTTTTCACTAATCAGTGCTTCTAAAACTTTCTACTGGGGCCTCCTTTTCAATCATAATATTTATTGCCCCCCTTTAAAAAATTTGTATTGAATACAATAATAATACTTTGACGCTAAAGCTACAAAATATCTTAATTATAAACCGTACAAATTTTTAAAGAAAGTATAAAAATTTTTATATATGTCCCTTAGAAGTGATATATATTTTAATTTTTTCGAATTTTTAAAGGGAAACAATTGTAAAATGCGGTGGCCTTTCAAGACAAAATATGGATCTCAAAATATAGAAAATTACTCAGAGTGTCAATTTCTTCGTAAACCTTCCTTTGAAAACCTTTCCTCTCTAAAAACAACCCCAGGGAAGTCGCTAATACTTAAAAAAAACTTGCTCTTAATTTAGTATTAATAAATTAGTTATAAAATACCTTTGCACCCTGATACATTAAAAATTATACTGTCAAATACCCCTCTTCGAAAGGTTTATTTTATAAAAACTAAAACATTCTTAATAAATAGCTGAATTGTCAGAAGAGTAAAAAGTAAAAAAGATATTTTTTGAATGAATTCATATTATAATTTGTTTTAAGCGAACTGTAATTTTTTAAACCTCACGGAATTTGCATTTAGAATTAATGTGTTAAACAATGAAAAATAATATAAAATTCAATGAAGAATAAATTTATTTTTAATATTTAAATTTAGAAAGGGTTCAATATTTTTATCCCCGGGGGGAAAACACACTCGATACTAGGGTTAAAGGTCATGCAGGGTGATTGAGTCACCCCCAAACCTTTTTTTTTTTAAATATTTTTTGCACAATACAAATCGTGATTCCAGTGAATAATTTAATTAAAGAAAATAAAACTTACCTACTTTCAAGAACTTTCAATTTTTTTTTTGGTAACAAATAAACAGTTTTGTCAGAATTGATTTTTTTTGATCTATGTGTCCCCGGGAACCACTTCCGGGTTATGATCATATTTATGTTACTGCTAAAAAAATTTGTAAAACGTTTTCATTATGTTAAAATGTTTGAGAATACTCAAAAAAAAATTTTTGGCCGTAATCCTTCAAAGGTCTCCGTGGTTTCCAAATATCATAAAACTCTTTTGCACGGAAAAAAAGCGCAACAAAAAATACACTCACCTTCTAAATGAGAAACAAACACATAAGAGGGGTCATAACTAACTGTACCAATACAGAAAGGGCAAACAGATTATCAGCAAAACAGATTATAGCTATAATGTGCAGTATTTCAAAAATTCCATGATAATTTTTATGTTCCCAAATTTTTCGATTCTGGGATTTTTTTTTCTCTGAAAAGTAGTAAAAAACACTCATCATGAGATTACGGAAATCAAATAAAAATTTTTATTTGATTTT
>BMAV01006486.1:0-14164 GCA_019973955.1 Trichonephila inaurata madagascariensis
CATCAAAAATTTTTTCACATGATATTTATAATACATTACCATCGTAAAGCCGATAAGAAAAAAACAAGCTAAAGAGTGTCAAATGAAGTAAATGGCGTTGAAATGAAAACCATCGGGTTTTTTATATTTTAATTCTTTTCATTAAATATCCAGTACCGTTATTTATTATTAAATAATCCGAATAATTTACATCAAAATATTTCAAGACAGCTTTCTTCATAAAACTAGAATAACCAATAGTAAAAAAAAATAAATAGCAGTTTTAAACTGGTTTGTAGCAAAATTTCCGCATGAATGTATATTTTTTAAAGACATAGTATCAAAACTTTGGTAGTAGTTTGATACATATTCGAACTCATAAAATACTGTCAGAAACATTCAGCAAATTAATGTAGTGTAGAAATTAACTACACTTAATGCTAAAAAGAATTTATGTAAGGTTGCTATTATAAAAATAGATTAAAACATAATTCGGAAGAATGATTCCTTTGGCATTACAGTTTCTTGAGATATAAGTTTATACAGAAAAAATTATCTGAAAAAAGAATTTATTTTTTTACCTTTTAAATATTTTTAAAAATTAATGGCGAGGAACTTAATTCCTTTTGATCCTTATTTCCTGGTGGTATTTTTATTTTTTGCTTTAATTATTTTCAATGTTGCAATTTTCTTAAAATATATTTACGTTGGTTTTATACAATTTCTTAAAGGATTACCGAGAATCCTTACCTTCTAAAATTAATATTTTATAAAATGCATTAAGTTAGAAAAATTAAAAGATTTATATGTAAAATGAGAAGCCCTTTTTTAAAAATTGTATTTCCGAAAATCCTCATGCTCCACATTGCATAACATGAGGCTTACAGATGGGAGTGGTAACCAATTATATCATTTAAAACAAAATTAAAAGAATATTTAAGATAAAAATATAAAATAAAAATGAAGGGTGGAAATACACAAATATAAATAAGGAGAGGAACCACAATATAACTTTAAAAATCTATACAGTAAACAAGTTTTTTAAGCCATTAAAGCTTTCAGAACAATTGATCAACAAAGACAAAACAAGTGCCCGGAAATACCTAAACGTTTCAACTGCTTCTTAAAATTTTCTCTTTTACAAAAATATAGGTTACAATACAACAATACACGTTCCATAATTACAGCACCCTGACCACAAGAACAAATATCACTACCAATTAAATTAAACCTAGACATATTGTGAACATTTTAACTTTTTTGAAATTAATTAATGACAACTTTATTTTCTCTATTTTCTTACAGTTTTCCCTCTGTGTTATTTTACGAAAAGGCAAAAAATCTGTAGTAATTAGAAAGTTAATTTAAATATTTTACTCTCTTTTTTTTGAAAGAATTCGATTGCAGGTATTCGAAGAAGTAATAAATTGTTCATGATATTCTTATTGTCTTTTTTATTGTTGTGGTTATCTGCTTGTACAAGGCGCTTGTTTCGGATATAAAGAGCGTAATACTTTTAATTTGTAATTGTAAAAAGATGAATCGGATAAAATGGAAAAGTTTAGCGATGGCAATATTTGTGTCTGATTTGCCGCCATTGTTCCTAAAACTCATTTGATATCAAGTATTCTTCACTTTGGGTGAATGAAAAAGTGTATTTGGTCTCAAAAAAAGAACATTAATTACTTAAGGAATTCAAGTACTCTTTTCAGTTAGTTTAATTAGTTTTCGACTAATTGCTTTCAGTCTGCTTAACACCATCTCTGATTTTTTTTTTTAATTTGATTAGTTTCCACAGATACCAATTTTCTTAGGATTATTGTTCTTTTCTTTTTACGAGGATTTAAATTATTTTTTTTCAGTATAAGTCTTCCTAACTGATGATTAATCGTTGTTTATTTTCTTGATTTGGAGAAACATTATTTTATTTCCATTTCTGTAGAGTGTAACTTTTTATTCAATTAAAATTTGTCTTCATTTTTTAACACGCATTTATAAGATTTACCTGTATGTAACGTAATCTTTGAACTCGATTTTTACCCACTTTAAAAGGTCATATTAATTTGAAATTTTGCACATTTGTCAAGGACAGATGGCAATACAATAATTTAATAATTTTATTCGATTGTCTAGATCAAGTTTATCAGGATTAACGATTTCTCCCATTTCTAGATTTGACGACTAATTCCAGATCAAATTTCCAGATTTGGCGACTAATTTCAGATCAAATTTCCATATTTGGTGACTAATTTCAGATTACATTTCCATATTTGGTGACTAATTCCACATTACATTTCCAGATTAGTTGACTACCAAAACAGCAGAGAATTAACTCAGGTGACACCGGATTAAAAAAAATGTCTCACAAACTGTTCAATTTAAAACGTGTACTTTTATGTCTAATACTTGATGTAAGTTTTAAAAAGAATATTGAGCTATTTTTAGTGAAAAAAAATAATTGACTTACCGCGTTCTTTCGAAAGAAATATTTCGAACTTAGGTCTTTCAGATTTCCTTCAGTGGGCTGATCCTTCTTTTTTACAAACCAAGCCCTATAGAGACACTTATAGGATGTCAATGGATATTCCAGATTATAAAAACTAACACATTTAAGATTAATTCCTCAATGAATAAGTGACAGTTTAAATATCTAAAAAAAACACGCTTTTACTGATGATCGAACTAAAAAATGAAAAACAAGTTAGGTTAAAAAACAACTAAAAAACATGCTTTTATAGTTAATCGAACTAAAAAGTAAAAAACAATCCTTAATATAACAATGAAATGATTAAGCAGAAAATTAATGTCATTGTGGTAAAAACGTGGGGAGCTTTGTGCAACATTTTTACATTAACTCTGCATTTCGGAATAGAACTGGTAAGAAATTATAACAATTGATATCGAGCACCCCTCGCTTTTGCCACAATGACAATAATTTTCTCTTTCACCATTTGATTCTTATATTAAGATTTATTTATTACTTTTTCATACGATTAACTATAAAAGAGTGTTTCTTAGTTTTTTTTTAAACTATAATTTATTTACGCACGCAAAATCAATTTTGATTACGTTGTGTTTTCTCAAGATCATATTTTTGCTGTGAGAAAATATAGTTACAAAGGTTGTGCAAAATCTCGTCATAGGACTTAAAATTAGAAATTGTTAGAATGAAAGGCACTTCATCAGGAGTGAGGGGTTTTTTAAAGAAAATTAAAGAATTTCTTATTTTAATTGTATTATTAACCCTCAAATGGATTGAGCATATCATCGTGAGTAAAATAAAATATAGATCACAAATACATATGATCCTTAAAATATTGCTAGTAATGCATTTGTATGAAATGCTCAAGAAAAGAAAATTTAAATTCTTGTATTCCCTTAAAAGTTACTGTTAAAAAGGGAAAAGTATAACAACTTCGTGTATTCCTCTAGGTTAAAAAGAAATGCTTAAATTGGCTATTCCCAACATTTTAGTTTTGAGAATTTGATGCTGTGAAAATAAATACTCCTTTGACCAGGAATAAAAAATTTTCACATCTTCATAGCTTCTGCTAATATCAATTCGTCAAATGTATTAAAATAAAAATACATCTCACCTTTTAGTATTCTGATTTAAATAACACTTGGGAAGCCTTTATATTATCTGTATTGTACGAAAATGTTAATATTGTCTGTATTATTCGAAAATGTTAGTATTATCTGTATCATTAGAAAGTATTAGTAATGTCTGTATCATTCGAAAATGTTAGTATTATCTGTGTTACAATTTTAGCGTACGCATTTAATTAATATTTTTAAAAAGTACCAAAAATCCAATGCAATACAAATTTTTGGCAAGTTGTAGGACGTCTAATTGTGCAAAACTACAATATCTAAATATCATCCCAAGAAAATATATAGATCTTTTCACAAATTTAAAATTGTACTCCTTTGTATTTACTAACTCCTTCATTTTGACTAAGAATTAAATCAATAAAAGAAAAAAATCCTTGAAATTAAATAGATTTTTCATTGCCTATGACAGGATTACAAATTATTTACTAACCTCTTTATTCTTTGTGTAGATATTTTGAAAATACAATACGTTTTGGAAATTTTTTATTCACAGTCAGTTTATAATCACACAATTACATCCAATCACACAATTAATACACTATTTTTACTTGCAAAGTATGATTGATACTGATAAATACTGTAACAGCTTTGTATAATTAGTTGGAAACGGTATGTTTAAGAGATATTTCATTTTTTAAACTTTAAACCCATGTTGCTAACCTTTTATATTATTGCAAGTTTTAGGGTCATCTTCTAACGGAACAAGCGAGAGATGTAAATGATAATAAATACATTCTTCACCATTAAAATTGCACCCGAAAGAAAGTAAATAACAAAATATTAGTTACGTAATTTTACAGCAAAAAGATTGTAAACATGATTAAATGTACAGACAATTTGTGGTTAAATTGAGTCTGAAATAGTACAACACAACTGTTGCCTTTGGCTGCTAAAATTGTTGAAGACCTCTAAGGAATTAGTTCAACTGGGCTTAGATATAAAGAGATATGAAAATCATTCCTCTTTTTAATCAATGCCACGCTTCACCAATCATAGTGAATGTAGAGTGGTTTCGGTCTAGTCTTTCAGCAATCCATGATCAGATGAAAGGCCTGGAGAAAGTGCCGGCTAGGGTAACAGCCAAACCTTTTTATTTGAACTCGGTCGAATATAGCGTGCTTTAAAAGGATCTAGCGTTACCTTATTGAAAATGACGTCTCCGAGGTCTCGAAGATGGAACACAGACACCGGTTGATCTAAGAAATGTAAAATAGGCTGTTTATATTCCCAAAAACTAAACCCCATTGGATATTCGTGTTTTGTACCCAATTGATGGCAATACCATCACAACATGGGTTGGTCCATATAGCGAAAACAGACCATATGTACTCAGTGCCTCCAGATACGGAATATCATTAGACACTGTCTCGTTATGAAAGGCGACAAAATTTCCATTTCGGGACCCTTTTTTTGGGTGCACCCTATTCATCTACTCTTCGCGTGTCGGGTTTTTGTCCCCAAAAGACGCGCTCAAAATCACCCAAAATGCAAGCCACAACCTTTTCCCAAATTTCTTAAAGGGATTGTGTACGATCCAGCAAGGCTAACTTCATTACCCCCCCCAGTAAGGGGGACGTTGAAAATTGGGGCCGATAAGATCTGTGGGGACGTTCTGTGGGGATCACCCCAAGCCCATCGATTCATTTTTTACTTTTATAAATTGGTAGATTCTGACAAACAATATCAATATCAGGAACGAAAAAACGAATTTCAGATAAACCACCGAAAAAGCTATCGAATTCTGACACATGCCAAAAACCTTTTTTCCCTTTTTTTTTAAACGAGGGATTACGATATTCCCAATATAACGAAAACAAAGTGTTTTATGAAAAAAAGAACCGATTTATAAATTTTTCCTTACTTTACATTTTTTTCAGGTATTGTGTGTCCATCCTGCTTTTTTTGATTCCCCTTTAAATGTTATTTATTTATATATAAAAGTATTTTCATTTTTTGGGATGTTTAATAACATTCTTCTTCATAGTGGGGAAATTTTTTAGGGGGGAGAAGGGGCTTTGGCCGAAATCAAAGTTACATAAAAATTGGCAAGTCTCATTCTTAAAAAAAAATTTGAAAGACATATTTTTTTTTTTCCAAAAAAAAAATTTCATTTCCCCTAAAGAAAAAACTGACTCCCCAAAAGGTAACTTTTTTAAATGCTTTAAATTCCGTTCATAAATAAAAAATTCTGAATAAAAATTGCAATCCCTCTTTTTTCTTTATAGAGTTTATTATTTGATTCATAAAAGTAAAAGTTTGTAGAATAAAAAAAATTTTTTTTAATGTTAATAATTAATTTTAGGGGTTTCTAAAATTATGTCTCTTTCCAAATGTTTTAAATTATATTTATTCATTCATATACATGTGTGAGAACGGAATTTTCCCCGTATTTCATTTAAATCAAAATTTAAAATCAAATTAGGCTTTAAGCGGTTTAAATCCTTTTTAAAATTTAAATTTTCTTCAAAAATAGTATATGTTAACTTGACCCCAAAAAATCCATTTAAATTGTGAAAGGGAAACGGGAGAAAAACCCCTTTTTAAATACAATGTTCAAATTCCCTTTTTTAAAAATTAATCAATTGTTATTGAACATTGAATACTCAGATAATTAAATACTGAAGTTAAAATAAATCTTATAAGCCCTCAAAAAAATTATTCAAGGAAAATATGACTCATGCAATCCCTTTTTAAATTAAAGACTTTTAAAAATTCGTTTTCTATATAGACAATGAAACAACAATTTTCTCTGAATTTTGTATTGTTAAAAAAACCAGACTCTTTTTGTATTTTAAAAAAGTTTCGATACTTTTTGATAGATTAGGGCTATTTAGACTTTTTAAAAAATTGGAAATTATATATATTTGTATTGACACAACGGATTTTGACGTTGAGACTCAAATTCTAGAGCTAATATTCAATTAATAACTTTTGGGATTTTTCCCGGCTGTTGTTATAACATCAAAATCTATATCATAACAATTTTTATTTTTATGTTTTTTCCCTCAATTTTGATATGGGATTTTATTCCTTGAAATCCCTTTTATTATTTAATTTATTTTTTTTAAGGTACTGGTATATTTTTAAATTTTTTTTTGCTAAAGGGGAATCTTTATTATTTTTTTTTTTATATTTTATTTAATTTTTTTGTATATAAATTTATATACAGGAAAATTCGCTTAACATGAAACTGAGGGGACTGAAATATTTTTTTGTGTTAAAATAAATATTCGTGTTAAAGGGTCTTGCAAAAAAATAATAACCAAATTCAGTTTATTGTAGTACATTTTATTCATATAGATATGTATATAAACATGCATTTTTCAAAAATAAATTTAAAAAACATTCACAAGATTTTTATGAAATTTAACAATCCAAATCTTTACAGATTCCAGTTTTGGGACTTCTGTTTTTTGGTCAACAGCCTTAAAACTCCATCGTCATTGCAAGCGGAAATAAAATTTTGTTTTCCAATGTTTTGAAATTGTGCTTATGAGAAAAATTATTCTAAAAAAGAAAAAACTAGAATTTCAGATTTTTTTTCCCCACTACGATGTACCCCCCCATCGAATTTCAAAACCAACTGATAGGGGGGGGTTTTATTTGTGAGGGGGGGGAAAATAAACTTAGATAAAAAAAAATTTTGGTGTCACAAGTTATTCCAAAATATATTTCAAAGCCGTTAAAACATTTTACAAAACTTGTAATCACCCCATCTTTTATTTCCCCCACCCCCCTTAAATTTCGCCTACGAGGCTGTCATTTTTCCCCTTTTCGTTCTTTTAAAGAGAGAAATCTTTTTTGTGTTTAGCGATTTTTGTTTCCTTTTAAAAGAAAAATATAAAAGCAAATAGTTTTTTCGGACCGTAGTATTGTTTCATGTTAACCGATGTTTTTATCATTAGCGTTTTCGCGTTAAACGTATTTCAATGTTTACACACTATAAAGTATAAAGCATTAATTAAGATTATTAAAAAAATTTAAAGAAAAAAACAGGGTTATTTTAAAATAAATCCCTTTTTTCTTTTTAAAGAAATTTTGGTATAAATTTAGTATTGAATTAAAAAAAGATTAACTTTTTTTTTAAAACCATGCTTACTCAAAGAGTTTACAATGTTTCAAAAATTAAATCCCTTGAAATTATTAAGTAATAATTAAGTATTTTTAAAAAAATACATTTATTTTAAAAAAAATCAGTATTAAACACTTTTTAAGGGAATTTTTTTTTAATGTTTTTTCAAAAAAGATTTTTTTTCAAAAATGTTTTAATAAAACTACCAGAAAAATTATTTTTTATTTTTTGTATTACTGTCATTGAAAACCGAATTTGGAAAAAAATGCATTTCCCAAAATCATGCTTTTTACTTTTTTATAATTTATGTTGTTATTGTTCTTAATTTTACACTAATAATTAATCTCTAATAATTATGTATATTTTTTCGTATATATATATCTATATACTTTTTAAACATATATATATTTTTTTAATAATTGTGTTTTTAAAGAAATAATTATTTCTCACTTTTGTAAAAATTTTTTTGTTTTATACCTTTTAAATAATTCAAAATTTTTTGCTATTTTTTAAAGAAACTAATTTTTTTATAATATTAAAAAAATTTAATTTCCTTTTGGACGAAATGGTAAATGCCTATCATTACAGAATGATTGTTATTAGGGGATTACTTCTTGATTCTTCTTTTAAATTGAAAAAAAAAAAAGTGGGGCTATAAGGGACATTTTGAAAAGGATGTGGGTTTAAAAAAACATGCCCTTTTAGTCTGGGCTTGATTAACTAAAACATCTTATAAATCCATTGACTTTTTTTTTTTTTTAAGTCTTTTAAGTGTAATTATAAATTTCCCGCAGCTTTTTGAATTTATTTTTCTTGGAACGGTAGTTTCAAAAGAAAAAAGGAAAATAAAAAAACCCTTTAAATGTCTGTGCATGTCTTACATTGATTTATTTTTTCTCTTTTTTTATTAAAATTTTATCAGTTCTTTGGAACTTTCCATTTGAGCACACATTTTTTTTTTCTTTTTTGGGGATGATGGTCAGGAATCTTGAAACGTTCTTAAAATTTTGAAACACTTGTTTCCCCACCCCAAACTCCCCAGTATTCTCTCACAGTCATAAAAGGTGTTCATTAAGGGTTATTTTTAGAACCTTCCTCGGGTAATATTCATCTCTGAACAAGTAAAGTAACTCGGTTACGTGGAACGAAAATTATAACCACAAGCTACCACACTGAATGGCTGCCCAAACAACTAATTACAAAAACCAATAAAAAAATAAATTAAGTAAAAAGGTTGATCCATCCCTACTTATGGGCGATATTAGGTTTGAGATGGTCGGGATATATCGAATCAAAACCAACTCAGACAAAAAAAAAATGTTTGCCCCAAATTAATTCGAATAGTATAGCTTTGAAATCTGAATGCGGTGTTATAACTATGAGCAGTGCTTGAGCTGGTTTTTAAACACCGTGATATAAGCAAATGAACGATTCTAGGTACAAGTAGAAGTGTAGTGAATGTATAAAATATAAGGGAAATTTACAGAAGTGTTACTAATATCTGAGAAACTTTACAAGAAATGATTTACAGCATATCTGCTTTAAATAGGATTCTTTTATTACAGGGATTGCTAATTAGGGATAGCACTACAAGCAGTTATTTAGCTATTCCTTAACTCAGTGCTTCTTAAACTTTCTATATTTGTGACCCAATTTTTAATCATAATTTTCATCACCCCTCCCCATTCTTTCCATCCAATAACAATGTATTGAATTCAATAATAATGTACTTTGATGTAAGGCTACAACTCGACTTTAATTATTTAACCGTACAAATTATTAAGATAAATATTAAACTATGCATATAGTTTTATGTCATGCCCATAGGGTCAATGGTAATTATTAAACTTGTTCTTTACTTAGTATCGTTAAATTAATTATCACATACATTTAGCAGTACGGATACTTTCGTAAGTGCATTATATCAGTATAAATATGTATTTTATTTTGAATTATGTCAGAATGTATTTTATTTTGCTTCCTTTCAGTGAACTAATAATTATTTTAAATAATCTTTTGTTTTCAATTTTTCGATCTACTCGCTCCCCCCCTTGTAGGGTTATCACGACCCCCTAAAGAGCGCAACTCACAGTTTGAGAAACGCTGTCTTAGTTGTTACAGTTGGCTTAAATTAAACAATTACATAGATTTAATTTATTTTACTGATTATTCGCAGTATAAATAAACATGTTAAATGCTTTGATAATTATTGAGTAAATATTCCTCTTATTGCTACCGATATGTATTTGTCATAATCTTACATGTTATTCTGCATGAATGCCAAGAGAAATTTTACAGCTTCTCCTATTCAACATCTAAATCCTTGAGGAAATTGAAGCCAGACTTAAACTACACTGATCATGAAGATCTTGTTTTTAACACAAGATCACATAGTAAAGTAACACTATATTATACGCTGCTCAAAACCAGAAGTATGGAACATAAGTGTCCCCTGTCAACTGTGGTCAGAGTTGAGTATGGAAGCAAAATCATAGAATGAAACATTAAAGATAAGACATAACTTCATTTTTCCACATAAGTACTATTGAGACATTTGCCATACCGCTTGATACGCTTCAAAACCCTCTACAGAAAAACTCAGGGCTTTGCATACTGAAGAAGCGTAAATTTTTACGGGAACTTTTTGGAGGTTGGAACCATCAATGCTATGCAGTACTTAGACACCCAGTCGAAATTGAAAGAGGCAATAAGGAAAAAGCTGCCTCAGCTTCTCAAATCTTGCTTTCTGTTGTTGGATGACAATGCGAGGCCACACTCGACGACGGTAATGCAAAACCATATTGCAACTCTTAGTTGGAAACGCCTACACCATCCGCCATACAGTCCTGATCTCGCACCAACTGACTTCCATCTGTTTCCAGCTGGGATGAAGAAAATCGCCTGAAGGCTCTTTGGAAGCAATGATGAAGTCAACCAAGCTGTTCAACGCTACCTACATAAGCAAAACCCCTAAGTTTTTCCTGGAGGGATTTTTGAAGCTTATCAAGCGGTGTGGCAAATGTCGCAATGTGCTTGGTACTTAGGTAGAAAAATAAAGTTACGTCTCATCCTTAATGTCTCATTCTATATTTTGACTTTCCTGCACAACTCTGATCACAGTCGACAAGGGAAACTTATTTCCCGAATCACCGTCGTAGATTATGTTTAAATCTACACGTAATGTATCTTATTGATTCAGTGTTAGCATTCAGTTTGCTGAAGTCAATGACTGGAATTAAATATTTTACTAAATGACATATATCTATACACCTTTGGGAAAGGAGGAATGTAACGACACTATTCACACATATAAACCTATTAGCAGAAGATCTATGTCAACACATTATCCTAATTTTAAGGAATGTTAGCCTTTTGATAGAGAATAGAAAACTGCTGTGAAATTGTCAGAGATATTCTATTATTGCAGAGAATCCATTAATTTGTTGTAATCTCAAGGGTATACATGTTCAATATTAGATTCCTTAGCAAATCTTATTTATTGTTAGATAAAGTAATACAGAGAAGGGGTGAAACTAATTTTATGTAACTTGTTCTGTCACAGAATAAATTAAAATAGCTTTAGGTTAAAATAAAGGCTACCGATCTAGAAAAGTAGCAACGCAGTAAATAAACACAAAATGTATTGATTCCTATTTTTTGTTTTGTTTTCTCAGTTACTACCAAACATATGCAAATAAAATATGAAGAAAATACTGTTCATTAATTAGAGTCTATTTTCAGACTTCAAATCGCCATACTCATATTAGAAGAAATGTTTTAGAAAAGGATATTGAGAAAGTATATCTTGTACCGAAGAGTCGTTATGAACACTTTTCAGCTTGAGAAAAGAGCTGTCCCAGAGAAAAACCATGGCTTCTAATGGAAATAATAAAAGCACCCATACATTATCATTCAACACTTATAGCGACATAATGGGAAAAACAGCTGATGTATATTAGATTTCGATAAACTAAAATCGCTATGATTGATTAGTTGATTCCCGAAACGGCACATTTTGCGGGGTGCTCACTACAACAATTGTGAAAATTTATCGAAAATAGTGCGTGAAAGGTAAAAGGATAAAGTGTAGACAAGCGGTTTGTGAACTATGTAACATTAATTTCAAAGGAGAATGGATATAGTTATGCATTGTTCCTTATGATCGAAGAACTGCATCAGCTAATGTCACCAGCAGTTACAACAGTGGTGACCGATACAGTGTGCCTTGAAAATGAAGCTACACTGCAGTGTACGACAGCGTTTCTCAAACTGTGGGGTATGCCCTCCAAGGGGGCGAAATAACTCTACAAGAAGGGGGTGAACATATTGAAAAGTCGAAAACAAAAGATTATTTTTTAAAATATTTTATTAATTTATTGAAAAAGTAAACAAAATACATTCTCGATTATAAAAAATAAAATAAACATATACACAGATGTAATACACTTACAAATGTATCAGTACTGCACAATGTGTTTAATTATTACTTTGACAATACAAGGTTAAGAACATATTTAAGAATTACCAAGGACACCATGGGATCGTCACATATAAAATTATATACACACATTAACATTTATCTTAATAAATTATACTATCTATAAATAATCCCTTTATACTGTGTCGATAAAAAGCTACGCGTATCGCTCTCCAGTGCCTCAGTTTTCACGCAGGCCCTCGAATGTGATGTATTGGAACGGAGAGAAGGGAAGAAAAGGAATAAAAAAACTCCTCTGATATAAGTAAATCCTTCACAAACACTGTTAAGATCCTTTTATTGCATTACAAAGTCTACGGAATAATTTTATGGGTAGCAGTGCCCATAAAACATCATACTTCGGAAAGACGTATATATACGTCCGGGGATTTGACACATCAGTTGAGTGAGACATGTACATGCGTCCGGGGAATTTGACACATCAGTTGAGTGAGACGTATATATACGCCGGTGGCACTTAAGAGGTTAAGTCTAACTGTAGCTTATGCATCAAATATAGTATTATTGCATTCAATGCATTGTTATTTGTATGGAAGGGGACGATGATAATTATGATTGAATATTGGGTCAAAAATATTGAAAGTTTGAGAAGCACTGGCTTACTGGAATACGGAGATGGCTCTATAATCGTCATTTTACGTTTATTATATAATAGCTTCAACATTGCTTGAAATGGGCCGTGGAACATCGACTTTTAAACATGTGTTGGATACAGTTGAAAACCACAAAACCAAGAGCTTGGGTGAGTGAGTGAGTGAATATTAACGTCGCACTGTTCAGCTACACGAGGGCTTTTGGCGACGGACCACGTAATTTTGAACCATGGTCAAGTGACGTGGACGACACCTGAGCTGGCACCCCTCTCCTAACTACCACACCACACCAACGGGAGGACGTTTCAGCTCTCGACAGATTTAACGTGCATCGCTGCCCTACACGGCGGGTCTTTAGTGGTACGGGGCTCGAACTCATGACATGCCTGCCATGGTCCGATACCTTAACCACTGGGCTACCGCAGCCCTACCAAGAGCTTGGACAAATGGAATAAATATTTAAACTTGTACCGCATTGCATACGCTTTTCTTTGATCATACACACTTACATTATACACTCTTCGTTTTAATCCCCCGTGGAAAGGTTATTTTAGCAGAAGGCTTTAAAAGAAGTATGATGCTACACACACAAACTTAATTACAATAAAATAATTTAAGGTTATTCAAACAAGAGACGTCAATGAATCTGTAGCACCTTTAAATTTAATACCAGTTTTGGAAATCATTTTAACAATGATTTGTTCAAATTATTGAAGCCCAATGATCGAGTGGTAGCGTATTGCGCTTCCACACCACAGGTCTGGGTTCTATTCCAGAACTGGGAAAGGTCGACTCAACCTTTCATCCCTACTGCAAAGTATCGATAAAGGCTTGCTAGGAGACTTAAACACTGGGGGTCTATGTTCAAATTGACAACCTGATCGGGACATCTGCTCATGCAGCTCAGCGCCCAATGGTCACGTATACTCGGATGGGCACAATAGGCCCTGGCCGTCATGGGCGGCTGCGCTACTGAGTTTGATGTTTAGTTGTTCTGATTGTACAATGAGCCTTAGAATTCCAATTAATTCTTAAGATTTTTTCAGCAAAGAATAAAAATTTATACAAATCTTCCGACACTAAGAAAGGGGGAAAAAAAAAATAGATTTCCTTAGAAATTTGTCAAGTATCATAAAAGAGTTCGATAAACAGTTCATATAATCAAATCATCATTATAGTACGAGACTTCATTTTAGATTCAAGCACGGCGGATATTGTAGTAATGTTTTTCGAGGACAGCGATTGTCATTCATCTGGTCGTTAGCAAATGCATTCATAACGAACAAATAGAAAATAGCGTCTAATAAATATTATTTGTCACACTTTCAACTTTTTAAACATTCATACAGTTGATTTGTCATCACTTCTTTCTACATGGTTCTTCGAATTTAAAAAAAGGTTTTCCCG
>BMAV01006489.1:8527-20997 GCA_019973955.1 Trichonephila inaurata madagascariensis
ATATTATCCATTTATAAGCTTTTGTAAAATCATGGTTCCGAACGTAGCTGGATACCTTAACTCAGTGGCGTGACCTCCCATGAGGGATAAGGCCTACTGTACCCAACTCAGTATACGTGACCTTAGGCTCTGAGGTGCATAGGCAGATGTTCCTGTCAGGTGATCAGTCTGATGCGAAAACCCCCAGTGTTAAGTCCTTAAGCAAGCTTGGTACTCATTTTATCGACCCATTGAAGAGATGAAAGGCTGAGTCAACCTTGCCCAACCCGGGATTTGAACCTCGGACCTGTGGTTTGGAAGCGTGTTGCGCTAAGCACTCAGCCAATGAGCTTCTTACTTATATTAACTTACATTTTTATTTTTAAAGTGATAACTTCTTTAGGCGCGTTTTACTGAAGAGTGAATCTTAATTAAGCGCTGCGTTACGCTGAATCCAGTTTACTCGACGCCAGTTAGATCATCAATCGTACTCATGTCGTCGACGCTCGAATTGAAAACTTTTTAGGCGAGTATTTTTTTTTTTTTAATTAAAAATTTCATGCACTTTTCTTTTTCTAAATATTACTGTCAATCAGCACACTACCACTCAACTCTAGCGAATGAACAAGAGAAGAGGAGAGTAAGGTAAAATAATTTTTTTAAAAAGGTTAATCTTTTTTTAGGAGATCGGAAGAGGGACTCTGGGAATTATTACAAGAATATTTCAAAGTTTATTATCAAGCCGCTGTATTATCTAGTAAAGGTGAGTTTCAGTTCTCCGTTGAACACTGTTTATGATTAGTAACGTATAAAAATGTTACAAAAGTTTTCTTGCTAGTCGTTTTAGAAGAAATCATTGAAACACAGTTGATGGATCTTTTAAAGTTATTGAACTAAAAAGAAATTCTTCTGAAATTCCCAGAATTTACAGAAGACAAGGAATTTGACTTGGATTTCTCAGCAATTACTGTTATGCAACTTAAAAATGAAGACGAATTACATAGGTTACGCTCGAAATAACAAGTGGATTGTGTAAATTCAGAGTATTATGATGTTGAAATTATCCTTGGAGACTTTTGGAGACTTGTATCAAAACGTGAAAAGGTTTTTTTTTCTCACGTGTTAAAGCATACAGTTGAACTGAAATTTTGTATATACTATTGTTTTGGATGACAATATGATACTTTAATGATAATTAATAAAAATTAATTACCACTTAAAGTTGTGATTCTGTCCTATGTATATACATATTTATATTAATTGTAACTATTTAATAAAAAGTAGCTAAAATAAAAGTTTTCTTTGATCTAAGTAGGAATTGACTAAAAAAAATTTTTTTATATTAATTGTTATTAAATAGTTACAATTCAGATAAATATGTATAGATATATGACAAAATCACAACATTAAGTGGTCATTAATTTTTATTAATTATCATTAAAGTACCTTATTGTCATCCAAAACAATCGTGTTTTTTAAGTTTTAGTTCAACGGAATGTTTTAAGACGTGAGAAATAAAAACCTTTTCACGGTTTGACACAAGTCTCCAAAAATGATGCCAACGTAGCTGTATTTGCAATTCTTTGAATAATTAGTTTTATTCAATTAGTTTTTATTAATTATAATTGAATTATTGTATTGTCATCAAAATAATTATGTACATAAAATTTCTTCTCAAAAGAACTCTTTGAAATGTATTTTATGAAGGACTGAAAATTCCACAAAGATAAATAAATAAATAAATATAGAGAGAGTGTGAGCTAATAGTAGAAATCGAATAAAAAGTAAGATCTTGCAAAAAAAAATAAGCAGTTTGAAAAACTACCGATAGGAAAATTTATGAAGTTGTTATAGCTTACCATCCGATGAATTGTGTATGAAAGCAAATTACAAATGTATACTTTTATTTTCGACCCCGTACCACGTATTTTGGTCAATTTAAACTTGTCGACAGCTTAGCTGAAAGGAACCAATTCAAGTGAATAGGCGACTCACATAACCATTACGAGCATTATTGGTAAAGCTGTATATGTCGCGGGGATATGATGAAAATAGGAATTTGAATAAATTCCTAAGTATGATCAGTTCCCGGAACATGTTAAAATAGCGTCTCTTCAAGATCATTTCCCCAATGAAAGGAAGTGATTTAATGAAATCCCTGAACTGTTTCAGTGAAATGAAGAAACAATTTTATTGTGAAGAGTTTAAAAGTGTTTATTTAGTAAATATGGTGCATTATATTAAATGTAGAAGTAAGCAATAGTCATTGAAATACAAATTATATAATCGAAACTAATTAATAAAAAAATTGATAATTATTCTGGTATTTTTTCTATAAAATATTTTTCTTATATATATATATATCGTTGGACTTCTCAACAGAGACTAAACTAGGATTTTTGAAACATTCACATTTTTTTCAAAGTTACTGTTAACTGAAATAATAATCGGTGTATTTTTTTTATAAAAATTTCTCTACTACTAATAGCTGATAAAAAGGATTTTTTGTTTATTTATAACCACGCCGAGCTTGGGATTGTTCAGGTGTCTAAGCAGTTCGTTGAGATGCCAGATATTGAGCGTTCTGTTGACGCAGAGCTTGGACCGATCTGGTGTTTCATCAGCTCTGTGAGCTGCCTCACTCTCCCACTGGAAACATTTCAGTGGAAACATTTCGCTAAATCTAGCTATTTTCATAGCTCGAGCTTACTTAGAGTTCTGGGAAATATCAGACTTACGATTTCGTGGCATAATTCTTAGTAGGAACTTCTTCTACACTTCCGAAAAATACAGTACGGTAGTTATTATTATTTTTATACTTATAAAAATGCAATACGTGCCTATTCAATTAATGATGCAGTGTGAAAGACAAAGTTTATCTACTTTAAATACCAGAAGTGAAAAAGGTAAGTTTTATTTTGAAATGAAAAAATAGTCATTACATTGATCAAAACAATAAATTAGAAGCTAGAGCGTGCTGTCACCTCGCGGAGACAAAACAAAAAGGGAAAGATTCACTTCACACATGAAAGATTGATATATGCTGACGTGTGTTACGGTTTTTACAGCGCACGCCAGAATAGCTTGCAGATGGCAGAATTTTTTCCTACTTACTTAACAATTATCATTATATTCTGGACACTTCACACAACACAATATATTTATAAATTATAGCCTATTTGTTATTCTGATGTATAAGCTATATTATTGTAAAGTTTCATTAAAATTCATTCAGTTGTTTTTGCGTGAAAGAATAACAAACATACATCCACACAAACTTTCACGTTTATAATATTAGTAAGTATTTGTAACGGATTTAACAGCGCCCCCTAGAGGACTCAAAGAGAAACTCTCTTTCTTATCCTAATAGGACTAGTAGCAGCTAATCTGTTTAATGTAGTAATGTAACAAGATATCTTCTTTTCTTAGTTTTCTGTGATGTGATGTGTTGCAAACAATTCTTAAAATATACTAGCTTTCCATGTGTCATCACTGTCACATATTATTAAAACACAAATTATTAATTACAGTTACGGGATAATGATGGATTTAACATGCACAAGCTCTTATGTATTTGGATTCGTTATTTTGAGCAATTCTGAAATCCAGAATAATATACACTTCCTTTTAGGAAATGTTAAAAGTTCAAAATTTTTACATTTGTTAATCAAAGAGTCTTATGGAATCCAATATTAACGAAATTAAAAAAAAACAATTAAAGCTAATAAAAATTTAATATTTTTTTAATTTTCCAAGTATTCAAAATTTGAAATACGTGCACGAACTGTCAGAGTATCATGTCCAATTTCCCCCATCCAACAAATTTTTCCAACTTCGATTCTAAGCCATACACGATTTTCAGCAGCATTAACATTGAGAAAAAGTTGCGGCTTAGATTCGAATAAATAAATGTCTGTTTTAATACATCGATTTTATTTTAACGAATTATGTTACAAATACGTTATGGGGTAAGAAAAATTTAAAGCATTTTATACCCGAAAAAGACGGATTTAAACAAAAAAAAATAATGTAAAAAAAATTAAGTCGATTCCCATTTTGAAGGGATGAATAGAAAGTATTTTATCACGATTGAAACTTTGAATAAGATATATATATATATATTGGAAGAGAGTGAACTAATAGTAGGAATAGAAAAAATAGCATGATTTGTCTACATTGTTGCAACAATGCACACCCGATTTGACTGAAAAACAGATTTTCGACGCCAACCTTTGTCTTTGTTTTAACAGTTACACTATCACAACAATAGAGATTAATCTAACTTGGCGTCATAAACCAGTGATTAATTAAATTAAATTAAATTAATTAATTAATGTTTGAAAAACTTCATTAACATCAAGTGTCATCCACTACAAGTTTTAAACTTTATTTGAACTTCATGGAATGAACAGAAAGTATTTTATTAAAGATTGAAAATTTGAACAAGATAAATAAATATGTAAATAAATACACACAGAGAGTGAGCTAATAGTAGGAATTGAAAAATATGTGATATATATATAACAAAATATAGATCTTTATTTAAAAAAAATAATAGAGATGTCATAAATTAACTTTGAGAACTCCTTTTATCAGAAAAGACAGGCCGATATTTTTGGTAAATCCAAACCGATAATATTATCCAAAAAAAAACAAAAAAACACCGGTCTTTATTATGCACCAAATGGTTATGTCTTTTAAAAAAACACATACATTATAACTTTTATATTTTTAAATGTATGTTTATATTTAACAAACCAACAAAAAACTGGAAGACAAGCCAAGAATAGTTTTTATCATTATTCGTAAAGATGATTTATTCTTGACCCCCTCCCCACATTATCGATTTGCGTTGCTGACATGGCCCAGTGCCTCTGATATTGAACCAATCAATAAATGGCTTTCATTGGGGCCAAAATATTTGTCATCTCAGTTTGGTTAATTGCCTGCCTTATTGTCTTCACGCCCGACAACAATTGGGCTGCGGTGCTTAGGCCACACTATTTTAAATAGTATATTTAGATTAGACTTTTCAAAGACTATAAAAAAGACCGCTGTCTTTTTAAATACCTTAATCTTTTAGAAAGTCATTGTTTCTAAAAAATGTTATGTTAAGGTATCCGACTACGTTCGGAACCGTGATTTTAAAAAAAGCACATAAATGGATAATTTTCATGATATTTAGTGTCACTTAGATTGGAATACATGCATTAAATGGTTTTAAGGACATCATGACAAAGAAATTATTTAAATACAATATTTTGGCAAAAAATTAACTTTTTTTCAAAACGTTCTCCTTTTATTAAAAATGCTTCTAAAATAATAATATTTTGTGCTTATATAAAGCAAAGACTTCTCTAGAAAGTCTAAACTAGAATTTTAGAAAAATTCACTTTATTTTCAGAGTTACCACCCATTGAAATAATTATCGGCGTTTTTTTCTTAACATATCTTTCCTCTGTTGTTGAAAAATATGGATAAATCCACTTCGAAGTTATATATTTCAAAAATTCTAGTTCAGCCTCTGTACAGATTTCTGAATATATAAAAGCAAAATATTATTATAATAGAAGCATTTTTCACACACAAAAGGAGAATGTTTTGAAAATGGGTTATCCTATGTTCATTTTTTGTCAAAATATTGTACTTAAATACTTTTTACTGTAATAATATTCTTAAAATTATATTATATACGTTTTCTAATCTAAGTGACACTAAATATCATAAATATTGTCCATTTATACACTTTTGCAAAATCGCGATTCCGAACGTGGTCGGATACTTTAAAGCATTTTTGGAACGGAGAATGATTTATAAAAGTAATTTTTCTGTAGCGTATTTATTAAAATTAATTTAATTTCTAATACCTTAGTGGGAAGTATGTTTCCCACCACCCACTAGGAGCTATTCAAAGGTACAACATTATATGTTCTGCATTTCTTTTTATAACGCAATACTTCCTAATCAAAAATACAATTTATAAACACTTAAATCTACAAAAAAAAATTATAATCTAGACATATTTTGCATTTAAAAATTTAAAAATTTATACATATTACTTTCCATGAAATTTCTGAAAACGGGGATCAACACGTAGCTGGCCATTGCAAGCTATACAAGCGTATTTTTTTTCCTACGCTTTAGAAGAGCACAAATGGCAACATCTATACATGTTTCGTAATTCAAGGTGTGACACACAAAAAAAGAGAGAAAGTGTGTAATTTGAAAAAAAATTGAGTTGGCAACAACTGTTTTGATTTTGGCATCTCACGCTCCTCTTCTATCCATGTTACCAGTTTCGCCTTAATCGATCACACCAGTTGAAAGCACTGCGTCATCGAGTGAACACATGCAGCTGCATTCTGCTGGAAAAATGTCGAGTGATCATCGAGTTTCTTGTGAAACTTAAGAAATCAACGACGAAAGCATTTTCCAAAACTAACCGAGGTTTATGTAGAGGAAACTTTTACTCGTGCATATATGTTTGAATGGTATAAGAAGTTTTCAAGAGGAAGGTTGGTGTAGAAGATGCTGAACTTGCTGTGAGCCCAATGTCAGCAATTTCAGACCAAAGCATACCCGAAATTCGTGATATGAGTGAATTAATATTCACGTCAGTAGTCAGGCTGTTAATCGACGCTACTGCATTGAAGTACTAATAAGACTTCGTGAAAATATTAGGAAAAAAACGCCAGAATTGGGGTTGAGTTGAGTTGAGTTTGGTGTTTTATGGCGCAAGAGCCAGTTTTGGCTAAACTGCGCTAAACATTCATAGGTCTGTGGTCTGAACGGGAAAAGAAAAAAGAAGAAATTGGACAACAAGATGGAGGGTCGAAAATAGAGAAGGATCACTGGGGTACCCCGGGGTCGTGACACACGTGTTTACCAAAGTAAACCCCTTGAGTAAAGAAAAAGATCACTAGGGTACCTCGGGTTTGTGACACCCGTACCCACCTAAAGATGGCGAGTCCCCTAAGGGGGCCAGAATCAGGGAGTGATGCATGACTGTAGCACCAAGACAATGCACTCACTCACACGTGCCTATCTGTTAAGCAATTTCTGACCAGCAAAAATATCACTGAGATAAGGAATCCTCCTTATTCACCTGATTTGGCCCCATGTGATTTTTTTTTATTTCATTTAATTAAATCTTGAAGAAAGGTAACTCATTTTACCTCAGTTGAAGAGGTTAGGAAAAAACGGAAACAACTTTCAAAATCCTCGTTCTAGAACTGTTACCATCAATAGCAGCACCGAATGCAGAAGTGTGTGAATTTTTCTGTGTCACACCTTGTAAATTGACCTATGTTTACGAACTTAAGTCAATCGCACTCCATTTGCAACAGTTCTTTTGTTCCTCAAGAAACTTACAGGTCTTCCAGAAATCAGTTATGCAATTCGAAATGTTAACAGCGTAAATCTTAGATGGGAAAATAGATTCCCATCGACATTTACAAAAAATTAACTAGGTGGGAAATATATTTGCCATGGTCTTATAAAGGTTAATCCTATATAATTCGAGATATAAGTAAGAAAAACTCCTAATTATAACTTGTTAAGAGCAAGTGTGTAATGTATTCACGCAATTTTATGCCACATTAATTACATAATTCCGTGTTATTGTTTAATTTTGCACTGAACTGCAGATCTTATTTCTAAAACTAGTCACGAAAAATTAAGGTATATTCATATTAAAATTTAATCAGTCTTACAATATTTAAAGCCGAAAGCTCTCTTAGCTTTAATTTATCAAATGATATATAAGAAAAGATGTACCTTTGTAAATAGCGCTTTATGTTGAACATTTCTTTATTTTTTAATCCCAATGCTCGTCTTAATGTATGTTTAATTAAAACATGCGTATTAACTTGTCAAGTTGTCTTGCAAAATTTCTTTTCGAGAAATACTAAAATATCTCTTCAAATTTCAAAGTGGAAATTAGTCTCCACGTAATACCCAAAAATATTTAGTAAAACTAAAATTCCCTTTAATTTCTTCTCAATATCTAAGTGAAAAGTATAATAAAGGCAATCTGAGTGCTAACGATGCAATATATATTTCTTTTTATTGCATACATTTTCTTTTCTAAAACATCACTGTAATTAGTCAAAGATAAAGCCTTAATACTTCCTTGACCAATTCCGTACTAGAACGGGAAACGACACGGGCACTAGAATGCCATTCTCAACCTGGTGCATGAAATTTAGTGATATTTCAGTAGCCAGTCGTTCTAGTATGCAGTGATGTGTGCCAACATTGATTCTTAGTTCAATCAGCATTATATGACAGATGTGTCTGCTGATATTGGAGTGGAAGAAAGGCTAGAAGCTAGCTATAGAGATGTATAAATTCAACTGTCGCTGGATGTCACTGGGTACATGGCTCGCTAAGCGAGCCTCCAACCCATATCATAGGAGTTAACGGTGCCTGATGAAGTAGCGTCCTTGGCGATAGGAAACTGCCTGATTGGTCGTTGAAACGTGGAGAGAGGGCGTGGCTACGAAGCACTTGGAGAAACAAATTCTGAGTTGGAAAAGTCCATCCTTGAATGGTAGAGAGCTTGTCTTGTGATTGGTTGAGGGGGGAGAGTGATCTGGCTCTAGATTCGCTGCCCTGAAATTAGTGAGAGAATATTTGAATGGGAAGATTGCCTGTGTGGGTATACCGAATAATTAAAGAAGTAAGCAAAATGGAATTTTAAAAATTTTAAAAATAATAATATTAAATTTAGAAGGTCATTTGCCAACAGGCAAATGTAGACATTTAAAGTTACGGCGGATTGTAGGAGTCAAGGAGAATTCTCCTTGGCCTTTTGGTGTTGTCTTGAGGTACATAATTTTCCAGATTTAGAATGTGACAATTATTAGTAAGTGGTAAAGAATCAAAAAATTTAGTTGCGAGTTTCTTAATGAAATTTTTAAAAGTCGGAATTTTAAGAGCTTTGTATATATCTGAATTTCTCATGTACATATTTGCATTAACAATCATACGGATAGTTTTATTTTGGGAAATTTCAAGCATTTTGATATTAGAATTAGCGGCATATCCCCACACAGGACAACCGTAACTCATAATGGGTCGCAAAACGGCTGTGTAGAGAAGTACTTTATTTTCAGTAATCATTGTGGAATTCCGGCAAATCAAGGGGTATATTAATCTTAGAGCATTCCGGAATTTATTTCGCGCATATATAATGTGTTGTTTCCAAGTGAGTTTGTTATCCAGTAAAAGTCCTAGGTAAATTGTGTTTTGAGACCATTGCAGTGGTGTGGAGTATAGTGTTGGCGGCGTTGCAGGTTTCCTTTTTCTTGTAAAGAGTACTGCAACTGTTTTGTCAACATTAAGTTTTATTCTCCATGTATTAAAGTATGTTTCTAGTAGCTGTAGGTGATTATATTTAGTACTTTAGTGATATATTTGTGATTTTTGTGTGTCGTAGCTATGCAGGTATCATGTATAAATTCAAATTTAAGGTTTTATTATTTATTAAGAGAAATTGTATAAAAATAGTTGTGGAGATAATGGTTCTGGAAGCCCTTTACTGGTTGATTCAAAATAAATATGACCAATTTCAAAAGCCCACAACTAAATATTTATGATGAATTTCTATCGTTTTACTATTGGTTTTATTTGAAAAATGAAACATTTATATTACCAATCTAACCATTTTTAGTAGTGGGAGTAAATAACAGTACTGAAATTGGATCCTCAAACCCAGAACGAAGTTTTACAGCTTTTGAAGGATGGTTGTTCAAATTCTGTAAATAATACAGCATTTAAAAATCAAAAAGTACATTTTTTTTATTGTATTACTATCTAAACTTCAAAAAGGAAATAAAATTTTGCTTGCAATGAAAAGCTTCAGGGAAAAAAGGTGAACGAAACTAAGTCCTTAATAAAAGAGAAGAAAAAAAAAGAAGTTGAAAAGAATTATCACTGTAGAAAATTCTTTGCATCAGAAACCTATGGCAAAGAAATTATAGATATAGCAACGACAATTTATTGTCAGATAAAGAGAATTGGCTATAAAAAAGTAAATTTTCCAGTCTGTCATCAAATGTCTGCTAAGACTGTAGAAAACGAAGAAAACTTTCTTGGCCTCTGTATTTAATGTTATGCAAAGGTAGATACAAATCATGGATAACATCGAATGAAGCACTGTTTCATCTGTCATTCACAACTGGCAAAATAAAGATTCAATATATTTCAATCAAAATCATCGTAAGGACGCAGCTGTTTTGAAAAATGCAAGTTGGCCGTCAGGTGTTATGGTATGGACGGAAATGTCCTCTCAAGACTTAACAAAACCTTTTTTTTTGTAGAACTAAACTTTAAAATTGATGCTAAAAATTATCAGAACAAGGTTTTGAAACACTTGACCAAAACAAGTTAGTCTTTACCCTCAAGGAAACTTTTCATTTCATCAAGATTCTTCACTAAGTCATAATGTACAATCAGCTAAAAAATGGCTAAAATTTTCTGCCTGCTGATAAATGACTGTCACTATTCCCTTTCTGTGTTCCTTGCAGTTATTTTTTATAGGGACACTTAAAAAAACAACTAAACAGACGGAAAATTAGAGCATTTCAAGGGCTTCAAAAAGCAATTTAAGAAGGAGTTGGAAAAAATACCCCAAAAACGATAAAAAAAACTTTTTAAGCTTAACCGAAACGCTTAGGAAAAGTTTACTGTGCTAGAGGAAACCATATTGAAATTTCAATGTAAATAACTTTATTCAATAAAAATTTATGATCCTCTGAAATTGGTCATACTATTTATGAATCAATCGGCATACCTCCAAAAAAGTAAACGCGATCTAGTAAGCCTCTTAAATTTGTTGGCTCAACTGTTGTATGAGTTTCAATCAAGATAGAGATAAAGATTTTATTTCTTATCCGCGATATTTTGGATACTGAAAAGGAGAAGTTTGCCAAGACATACAAGGGGTGGCATATCATCAATACGCTTCTTCTGAGGCAGGAAATAAAATTAGGGAAAATAATTGTTCCAGAAATTTGTTTGTTGCTTGCTTTCGTTTGGTGTTTCATTTTAACTAAGCACGCGTAAGCGCGTAATGCTACAGTTAAGGCCCCATCAAGGGGGCTCACTTTCTTTAGGTGGATATGGGTGTCACAATCCCGAGGTACCCTAGTGATCTTTTCCTTTTCCCAAGGGGTTTACTATCTTTGGTAAACACGGATGTCACGACCCCGGGGTACCCCAGTGATCCTTCTCTATTTTCGACCCTCCATCTTGTTATCCAATTTCTTCTTTTCCCGTCCAGACCACAGACCTATGAATTTTTGGCGCAGTATAGCCAAAACTGGCTCTTGCGCCATAAAACACCAAACTCAACTCAACTCAGCTACAGTTAAGAATAATTTTATCACCATTGCCTATCCCGCGGTGGTACGCGTAGTCAAAATATTCAATTTGAATAATCATTTCTTATCACTAATACTTTTGAGCCATGTTTGTCATTAAAAATTGCCACGTCTTTTGAGAACAATCTATTTATTTCTCGGGGGGAGGGGGCACTAACTACCAATACAACCTCATACGACAGGTAGTCAACGCATTAAGTTAGATACAACTAATATATATAGAGAGAGAAATATAGAATACTGTATTAAATTTCAATCAAAACTTTTTTGAAAAATTAATGAAACACAGTTACGACATTAAGTTATTAAAATTTTATAATTTCTAGACATATATAAACACATATATAAACGCTCTAACATCAAGATAAAGTATTTTCATTTTTTAAAATGCTATCAACTCCTGATTTTTTGTAGATTTAATTATCGAGATAAATTATTGCAAAGGATAACGAAGTTTCTTTTAAAACTGCGAATAATCATCCCAAATAAAGATCTGCAAGTGTATGCTTAACTACCTCGCCTCTAATTAAACGTAAAATGCTCAAAAAAGAAAAGCTTGGATCCCGTTTCAATGCATGTTCTGAACATTTTCCTTAATTACTTTCAGGAAAAAAGTATATCTCATCTTGTAGCACACAAGGTAGCAGAAATGCATTATCTTTATAAGAAATGCAGTTAGGCGAGGTTCAAGTTCACTTTGTTTTATTCAGGGTTAAAAGATGGAGGAGTTGTTTAAGAGAATTCTCCGTAAAAAAGGGAAAATTTCCCCCCTTCTTGTTTAAAATCATACGAAGCTTTCTTTTTTTACCCCTGGCATCAAAAAAGAACAATGAAACGTAAGCGGAGAGAAAATTGAACAAATCCCCAACGGTAAACATTTGATGGATGATGAAGTATGGAAACTAAAACTTCGAGAAGCTTTCAGGATGAACTGAAAAATTCTTACGTCCATATCCTTAAACTGCTCTCACTCAATGAAGACAGGGAAAGGTAATATATTACCGCTTTTTTGTGCCTTGAAATATTTATACATATTTTGAGTTTCGAAAGATAAACTTTTTGTTCAACTCCAGGAGCTACTAAATAATTAATTCTATTTGCATTTCA
>BMAV01006489.1:25997-68355 GCA_019973955.1 Trichonephila inaurata madagascariensis
TTTTCATGAAGTCTTTGTTTGCTGTAAACAGTAAGCATAATACTCTTTTTTTTTCCTTCTTCCAGTTTTTTTAACTGTTAGAATTAAATTTTAATATTTCATTTCTATGGCCTTGAAATTAATATTTCATTGTTGTCATAGTAGAGGGGTGGCGAACCTTTATCGATCAACGTGCCATCTTTTCCAAAGAAGTGTCTAATGACGTATAGACATGCCGTCAAATTGTTTTGACTTGTGATAATTGGGAAAATAATAAAACAAAAACAAAAATACGAATAAAGCAAAACTCTACTACAAAAAATACTTTTTGCGCAGTATAGTTATAAATGTTTTAATTATTCGTGTAATTCAAATTAAAGTAACATTAGTGTGACTTCTGTTGTCGCAGATACAGGATAACAAATAACTTATATTAGAGTTGTAAGATGTTACTTTTTGTAGAATACATGCTGAATTTGAGTCATTTGCCAAACTGTTCCTTAGCAATTAATTACTTTTGCTGTGGTTATCTTTTTTTGACAAGAGAGTTTGTGATTTGTAAATCACAGTTTCCTACCTAATACGCATAATAAAATAGATTTAACAATATGCTAAGAAAAAAGATTGCAAACTTCCTTTTGTACATTAAACACATTTTAAAGTGTATTACATAAAAATAAACAATATAGAGGATATATTTCCCTACAATACATTATTCCGAAATAAATTTCACCAATTGTGATCCTTATCCATTTCACAAAATATTTTTACTTAAAACAATTTCTAAAACTGTTCTCAAGTTTAAAGCCTGAACTTTTGATTTAAAACTGATGGTAAAATATAAATCCGCATTTCAATTCCACGAAAAATTCTAAATAATTTTTTTTGAAATCCCGACTTTTTAGTTTCGTAGAAGTGCTATTTTAAACTCATAAAATATTCATTATAAAATCTCATTTCCATATGATATTAATTCCGCTTTAGAATAACATAAAACGTCATACATTTTGCATTTCAAAGAATCTGCATTAATTAAAAGAATTTTTTTTTTTAACTCTCTAGACTTCTGGGAAACCTAACATCTGTAGTTCGTAACAAGTAAAAGTATTTTAAATGCTATATCCATAACATAAAACATTTATTTTTTTCTTCATCTGCATTTCGATGATGAGAATTAATAATTTAGTCTAGTTTTCGGTTTCAAAAATTGAAACCGAATGGTTTTGAAACTTGTGGATAATTGAAAAAAAAAAGCATTTATACTTGGAACTAAAGACACATTATACCAAAAGAAAATAAAAAAGCGATGAAATAGGAATTTCATTTCTCATTGAATAAAAAAGAAAAACAAATCTAGAAGTATTTTTTTTTTCCAATAAAATTTTTTATCGTGGATTTAAATATGTTTAATATATAAAAACTGAAAGTTGTGTTTGAGTAACGTTTGAATTGAATCTTACTTTCACAAAAAATTTATTCAGTCACACAAATATATAAATTTATATTTTTATCCTCAAAAAGCACTTAAGAAGAAAAATCTCATAAATAATGAAAGTACATTTTCATTTTCACTTATTGATTGAAGCCATAATTTTAATATATAATCCAAATTATAAGCATGATTAGTGAAACTAGATGAAATTATTACAAGTTTCCGAGAGAATTGTGAGGATGCTATATTAGGCTGGAGGTCTGCAAATTATTTTTTTTTAATTCTTTTTTCCACCTCGGCACGTTCTTGATAGAAATGATTTTGATACTGCAATTATTTGCTATTACTTCATAATTCATTTCTGCAGTTGTTGTTGCTTCTTATGCCACCTGTGATCTAGGCTGAGCCAGATCCAAGCCCACAAAATTCATCATGGCAAGGTGCTAAAAATGTACGCCTGTCGTTAGCCGTAGCCTTGAGCACCATACAGGTAACAGAATGATTTAGCTCAGTCCCACCCCTATTCTGAGAGAAAACACCTTGGGGAGGAGGGTTCAGGTACCTGCCACCTCTCTTCCTCTTCTACCAACCTTATGACAAGACTTGCAGTTCAACGGTTATTAAGAGAATCCCCAGGCCACAAAGGCACTATGCATTTACAAACATCTTTGCCTTATCTGGGATTCAAACCCAGGTACTACGGCACAGCAGTCAGCGTTCGCTAACCACTATAACGGATGGGCAACTTATTTTTATCTTTAAATATTATTTCCATACAACAGTTCTTCTCAAAGTTTCAATATTTGCGGCCCAATATTCAATCATAACTTTCATCGCCCCCCCTCCTTACAATAACAACGTATTTTATTCAATAATACTATACTTTAACGCTAAAGCTACAACCCGATTTTAATCTCTTAAGTTCCTCCAGGGTGTATAAACGTCTCGCTCAACCAAAGGGTAAAATGCCCTAGACGTGTATATACGTCTTTCCGTAGTACGATCTTTTCTGTGCTCAGGTACCCATGAAAAGCGAAGGATTTACTTATTTTAGAGGATTTGCTTACTTATTCCTTTTCAACCCCCCAATACGTCACATACGTGCCCCTATGTGAAAAACGGTGGCATTGGGGAGTGATTTGCGTAAATTTAATTGGCAATTAAAGAATTAATTATGAAACGTACAAAATTATCGCGGTAAGCGTAAATTTTTGTACATAATTTCATATATGATAAACCCCCATGGGGTCATTTATAATTATTGATGTTGTTCTTAACTTAGTATTGTTAAATTAATCATAAAATACCTCGTGCAGTACTGACACACTTAAAGGTGTATTATATCAGTGCAAATGTGTATTTTACTTTTTATTATGCCAGAATGTCTTTTGTTTGCTTAACTTCAGTAAATTAATAATTTTTTAAATAATCTTTTTTTTTTCAACTTTTCAATATGTTCGCACCTTCCTCGTAGAGTTAGAGGGGTGCGCCTCACAGTTTGAGAAACGCTGCAATATAAACAAGATATTTACATGCATTAATTCTACCCCATTTATCTATTCAGATGAGTAAATGTTTGTAAACATTGCACTATAAAACACCACGAGGACTGTTGGCAACGATCCAAGTAGCTTTAAGCCCCAATTAAGTAACAAAGAAGACAACTGAACTACCTCCGTTCCTCTACAAGTCACCACACCAACCTAACGCGATGACTTTGGGCTTCGACATTTAATGCGCGTCAACCCCTCTACACAGCGGGTTTTCCGTGGTGAATAAGTGAGAGTTTTATTAACTCACAATTAGGATTACGATACCGGTATACCAAATACCAGTATTTTGAGCCATTTGTACAATTTTGTAATATCGGTAATGGTTTAAATACCGCTTTTTCAATATTTACTAGAAATTTTTTAAATTGCCTCCACTATATGTTCAGGGATCATCAACATAGCAAAATAGTATAAGTTTTTGTTTTTATGTTTCCCTTACGGGTGTATCTGCTCTACTTCTAATAAACTGGCTGTGTTGAGACATTATGTCGGAGAGATTCTAATATATTAACAGCTAATGCAACAATAAATGTCATGTTGCAGTCACACATCATTATCTGAAGAATTATATATTACATTGAAAAATTGCATAGAAGAAAGGCATACCGGAATAAAAGATGTTTCACGTTATTTACATAATTTTAAAGGTTTTAAAAATATAAATTAAAAAGAAGAAAAGAGACTAATCGAATGAAATTTGATCAAGTTCATAGTAAATTTTCTTAAGATTTTTTACTCACAATCCTATTCACTCTCAGAAGAATTCGGTACAGTTATCGAAGATAATGATGCCACTAATGTTGAAAGGGCAAAGGAATCGTCCCTTGAATAAAAATTATAATTAGCGATAGCAAAAAAATATGCAAAAATCAGCTATATCCAAAACCATCCAACGAGAAAGCGATTTATTTGAAAATGTAGGATTTAGAGGTAAATACTTGGAAAAAGTATATCGCGCATTGCTAACAGTACCACCAAGTAGCGTTCTTGCCAAAAGATGCGTTTTCGACTGCTGGCAATTTTTGCACGAAATTACGTTCCAGGCTTATTGACAGTACAATTGATGCATTATGTTTTTTTAAGATAACATTTCAAAAATTTCTAACAGTAAGTACCACAGACTGAATAGTAATACTTTTTTGGGATTTAAATAAATAAGATGTCCCTTTGCTTTTTTGGGATTCTTTATATATTCAGTTATAATTTATAAGTTACAAATTATTTTTCAATTCCTATTATTTTAACTCACACTCTATATATTTTTTATTTATCTTGATGAAA
Organism: Trichonephila inaurata madagascariensis; assembly: GCA_019973955.1. Classification (NCBI taxonomy): domain Eukaryota; kingdom Metazoa; phylum Arthropoda; class Arachnida; order Araneae; family Nephilidae; genus Trichonephila; species Trichonephila inaurata. The sequence goes on from BMAV01006489.1 coordinate 30,243, forward strand.
TTTTCAATCGTTCATAAAATACATTTGAAAGCGCTCCATTGAGCTTAAATTTTATATACATGATCATTTTGGATGACAATACAATAATTTAGTTATAATTAATAAAAATTAATTGACTGAAACGAATTATTTAAAGAGTTACAAATACAGCCACGTTGGCAACATTTTAGGGACCCTTTTGGCGACTTGTGTCAAAACTTGAAAAGGTTTTTCTCACGTTTTAAAGCATTCAATTGAACTGAAATTTTATAGACACGATTGTTTTGGATGACGGTATGATACTTTAATCATAATGAACAAAAATGAATGACCACTTAATGAGGTGATTCTGTCCTATGTATATACATATTTAAATTAATTGTAACTCTTTAATAAAAAGTAGCCAAAATAAAAATTTTCTTTATTGATCGAAGTAGGAATCGACTTAAAAATTTTTTTATATTACTTGTTTGTGATATTTACACTCTCTAATAAAACTTGCAAATAAAACAAAGAGACACTTGTGTTTTCTTTCTTTTTTTAAAATTTCTACTGCCAGCATTAAAACCGGTTTATCTGCATTATGATCTAAGAAGTACTGAATACCAGTACCGAACCTTTTTGGTTTTATATTGCAATCCCTACTCACACTATAAAGCTATACGAGGGCTGTTGGCAACGGATCTCCTAATTTTGAACCTTGGTCAAGTGACAGAGATGACACCTGACCCCACCATGCCAACAGGAGTACGTTTAACCTCGATTGATTTAAAATGCATCGGCGTAACTATACGTTGAAAATTTTACCTTTATTGTGGTCAGTTGCACTAGGGCGCAAACTCATTACTCTCGAGTGGTCTAGTGGTCATGTTCACGAGCTCGTGAGCATGATCACTAAGCCTCCGCGACCATTTAATCAATTTAAAATGGATAATTTCAATAGAACGTCGTTTATCCGAATCCATTGGGACCGGACACCTTTCGGAAACGCGATTGTTCGGATAACCGAAAACCAAATGCAATCCAAGCAGTATAGGAAACCAGACACTATACGAATATTAAAAATCTTCACATGTGGAAAACGTGCTTGAAGAAAAAGCACAATAGGTGCAAAATGTAGCAATTTTACCTTTATTATGGAAAATAACAATTTATTTTTCGCTGTACTATTGTACGCCTTCGTGTTTTCGCTGCAAGATCTCTGATTCTCTTGAGCAGCAGTAGTTGAGTAGGACAGCTATCTGATTGGTGTTCGTACCACTCCATAGCTGTCCCTAACGCAGAAAATGCGTCAGCATTGGATGGATCCTAGCTAACCTCGTTGTTGTTGTCTTCGTCTTCATCCGGTTCATCGTCGTCAGGGGCAGATTCTTCTTACACGGAAGTAGCAATCTCGTCATCATTTTAAATTATTGAAATTCACAGTCTTCTGCGTTGTATGCCATTCGGGTTTTTACATGTTTCTGCTACAGGCAGATGTATACCAAATCACACAACTGAAAATCCTCAAATATCCCTGACCTTGGATTTTCCAGTCACTTTTGGCCTCTCGCGAAGAAACTGTTGAGCATTGCACTGTTCGAAAACGTATTCATATACAGTGCATGTAGTTGACAAAAAAAACTGGTGCGGATATTTGACGTTCCAGATAATAAGTGTTCGGATGAATGAAGTTCTACTGCAATAAGAATTGTTATCAAAATCATAGACATTTAAGGCTTAACGATAAATATACTCTTCACAAATTCTATTGCAAACTCACCGTATCAAATATAGCTTTTGTCAGAATTTTTTTTACAAATAGACAGCTTTATAAAAACGCAAGTACTGTAATGTACTAGAATTTACCTTTCAAATTTCCCTTAAGATTAAATCTACGTGGTAAGTTCAAATGAATCAGTAATTGAAATAATGTAGAAATTAAATTTGTCCGCTATCCAGTATTTTTTATAATAATGATGACTGTTATTTAATTCTACTGATTTAAACTCTAATTCAGTGAGAATGTAAAAATGTATTACAAGTCACCACTGACCTGTTACAGGACAGGTCTTTAGAACATAAAAACAGAAGACATCATTAAAATTTAAAAATCACTGGATTTAACTCTTGGATATTACGTTCCTACATATGAAATCCTACATTAAAATACGTAATTTTATGTACTGAAAAATAAACCAGAACGTATCTGTATTGACGTGTGCTAGTGCGCATACTTGCTTCCAGAAGTAATGAATTTGGTTAGAAAAATGCATTTATGCATGCTGTTGTTCTTACTAATGCCGCCTGATCGGCAAAGGCCAGATCAAGGCCCATGAAATTCATCATGGTAAAGGGCTAACTGACTCCTGTCATTAGCCGTAGCTTTGAGCGCCCTACATGTGACAGAACCATTTAGCTCGGTTTCACCCCAATTTTGAAGGAGAACACCCTGGGGGATTATACATTGTATATATATAGCAAAGAGGTTTCTAGATTCTTATTTAATAAAGATTGTTGCTATTGTTGCTGTTTTTGTGTATTTCCAAAAGCTTTCTGGACAGCACATTTATTTATCACAGACGATTACGAGAAATTGCACACTGCATAATTGTCCTACCACTGCACAAGGCATTTGATCGGCGTGGATCACGAAGAAGAAATGCGTGGGAAAGAAGCGTGAACGCGCGAATCACACAGTTATCCTTCCGCCTGAAAAATAATAGTTCACTCGCTTCAACCCAACAAAGATAAAATTGACTCCAAAATAATTGATTTTTTTCCCTATTTTACATTACATGTAACCGTGTCTTTTATGTAATCATTAATTTTAAAAAAGACAGAATCATGTAGTTTTAAGATAATTATGAAGCAGCTGTTACACACATGATTATCGCGAGATTTTCAAATTGTATTTACTCAAAGTTGTATTATCTTAGGTATGTTTTAAGTTTAAAAAGTTCTGCTAATGCTTTTACAGTTCGTTACATTTTTTCAGAGATTTTTAAATTTTTTTTCGCAATATTCATATATCTGTATAATGTAGGAAGCTTGGCGAAAGCCACGAGGGAGAATTATGATTTTTCAAAAAAAAACATTTAATATACTTTTTCTTTTAATAAATAACTTGTAGTTCATAAGGTTTGCAAAAAACTGAGAAAATATACGCAGACAGTTACTTTTTGAGTATTTTTTGATATATATAAAAAAATAATTTTCTTCAAAGCTATTTTTTATAGGGATGTTACACTAAAAGACGGATAAAGCGATTAAGCTTGGAATTAAATCCAAATCCGTTTACTGTCAACGCGCGTTTAAGAGAATCGATAAATTCTATTACAATCTCTGAAAACTTCCGCTAAAACAAGAATGTATTTAATCCCTAAACTTGCAATCTTTTATTCACCGTGAAGATGCTTTTAAATTAAAATCGATAATTCTGAAACTCCACAGATTATGAAAACATTGTGTCGATCAATAAAAGTAACTACCGCTTTAAAAACAAATGATTTAAGCTCTTCGCAATTTTCTATTTTCTCTTCAATGATGCACTTAAGCAGAAATCAGTTAGGTTTTCCTTATTACTTGGTTTCAGGTCATTTATATTCTTTTTTATAGGATTTTTCAGGAGTGAAACTATTGTTTTGGAATTATTTTTTTCTGTATTATTAGAAAAGGAAGTTTTGAATGAAGACATATCTCAAGGAATTGTATGTTTTTGAGATTTTCGTTTATCTATCTACAAAGACATCCAACCATACAAAGAAAATTAAAAGTTCAAAAAAGTTCTTCATCAATTGTAAAAAAATATCTCGGAGTTTTAAATAATACCATTTGCTTTAACTTTAATTTATTTTTTGAGAGCACTAAAACTTAAAAAAAAAAATTTAATTCCATCATTCAAAACTTCAAAAAAAAAATGCACATTTGTTATTTTTGAATAATTTTTCAGTTACATGAAGTAAAAAGTTAATAATTGTCTGATTATGCTTTTTTCTATCACTTCGTTTAAAACAGTCATCGATTTTTTAAAGTAGAAAAGAATTAAAGTGACGGAATTTGAAGAGAAAATCAAAACCAAAAATAACCGTATCATTTTTAAATACTTTTTCATTCAAATCATCATTTAAAATTTTCAACTTTTTGCTGTCAAAAGATTTTGAATGAGATTATATAAGTGAAATGTATTGTGTTTAGTTAAACTAAATTACAGCAGACATGGAATTTCAAAAGAAAATTATATTTTAAAGGAGGGTAAGTTATACAAAAAAATCTATAAATTACGAAAGAAGAAACTTATTTTAAAAAATCATATAATTATAGAAGTGTTATCAATACAAAAAGTATACTTTTAAATTAGTCCATATTCTTGTTATGTTCATTTTGTTCTAATTTTCTTCAATGGATTTTCTGTTTAGTGTAATTGTGAAAAAGAAATTTGTGAAAAACAAAAAAAAATCCTGGTTAGTGTTACCTTTTATATGTAAAATATATGACAAAGTTCTGCATTTTTTGGGTTTTTTTCACACATTTTCGAAGATATGATTACTAAATAGGTAAATTCTTTGGCATGAGTGTTTGTTAATGTTGCTCTATAAAGCTATATGAAGGTGATTGGTGACGTGGGCCACTTAGTTTTAAGAGGACACAGTACGATTAATTTGACAAAAATCGGTCAAAAATTAGAATTTAATATTTTTAGCCTAAATTATTAATTATGTACTTTTTTATAACATCACGAAATTTGGAAATTCGAAACTTAAAAAACACAGAATTATGATAGCTTTTATACGTTCGTTTTTAATCACATCCCTATGGCAAACAAAACTTTAAACATACTTAGAAAGATAAAATAACTAGATTGTCTTCATTTAAAATGCTAAGGCTTTTTTTCTATTGTGCCTAATTTTTTTTTACCTATTGCTAATAGTACATGTAACAAAAGTTGGTATGTATTTTTGAATCAAAGCATGTTTATTTTTTTTTGAAATAATTGAACTCAAAATTTATACATTTTTAAGGAATTTTCAGTAAGCATTCATACAAATAAATATTGTGCAAATACCAATCTTGTCACAAACCCATACCGACTTTTGTTATACATAGTTTGACGTACTTGTAAAGCAAATTACTTGTAATCAATGATTAACTGCACATCTTAAAGGTCACACTCTGATTTTAACAATTACTCTTTTCTAAAGCAAACACAGCACGACTGTCAACATAGATGTTGAATCTTTTGAAGCAAGAGGAAGAGGAGTGTTTACAATTTCTGGTTTCTACGGACGAATCTTGGATCTATCAATAGGATTCAAAGATCAAATAGATGAATAAGGAATAAAAGCCCAGGGCCTCACCTACTTTAAAAAACTATATAAGGAAGATATTTCTATTTTTTTAAATGCCGTAAAAATATGTTAACACACTACTTGAAGAAAGTTTAAAACATCACATCGCTGCAATTGCTTGAGACTGATAAAGGAATGGCATGTATGATCACCATCTTTTATCAGACAAGGGTAGACCAAAAAAAATTTTCACAATTTTTAAAACCTACTTGTACTGAAAATATGCTCTCTGGCATATACATGATAGAGAAAATAAAATTAAAGAAATATTTTTTTATGTTAAAAGGGTTCTCGGGGGTGTTAAATTTCTCCAGAAGGCTGAAAATATAAAAGTCTTAAAATAGGTATAATTCTTTTAAATTTAAATTCAATAATTCGAATCTTTGACACATTATTTATAAGGGAATGGGGTCTTAGAAAAGTGTAAAATGTATAAAATATAATCATAATTTTAAAAATTATAAGCATACGAAAATAAGAAACATTTCTAAAAGAAATATTAATTAAGTTTTAAGTTGCGCAAGCTATTTTCTAAAATAGGAACTTTAATTATATATATATATATACTAGCTATAAGCTGATTTATAAAGTTAAATATAACCTTATTACACTGTAGTATTTTTATATAAATGGAATTGTAATTTATATTTTTCAAAAAATAAAAAAGTTACATTTTCAAATTTTTTTTATACAATTTCGAAATTTTTAAAATATTCTGAAATACACACAAAAGATATGCTATTCATAAATGATGTAGGATTTAAAGAGTATGATACATTTTATAATTCTGTTAAACTTTATACTTAAGAGGTTATTATTTTAGAAAATAGCGTGCGCAACGCAAAAATTACTTAATATTTATTACAGAATTACTTCTTATTTTCCTACGCTTATATTTTTTAAAATTATGATTATATTTTAAACATTTTGTGCTTTTTTGAAACTATAATCCGTTGTAAATAAAGTGTAAAAGATTCGAATTATTTAATTTTAATTTAAAAGAATTATACCTGTTTGAATATAGATTATATTTTCACCTCTCGAGACAAAATTAACACCCTCAAACCCTTTAGTACTGCCACCGGGGGGATAGAGTTAAGGTATATGAGCTTTTCTTTTCTAGATAAAAAGTGAAAGTAATTTTTTGTTAAAGAAAAACATATGTTTTAGTACTTTTTAACCCTTTACCGAATTATGAATTAATGCAGTTTTTTTCATAGAATATTTTTTTTTTTGGATCACTACATTGAAAATTAAGGGATATACATAAACAAAACGCTTAAATTTGGGAAATTTAATAAGTTAGAGCTAATTAATTAATTAAAGATTTTCAACCATAAAATTAATTATATACACTGTTCACTTAAAACAAATAGTCATATCGTTTTCTAAGGTCTTCATTAATATACAAACAAAATAAGACATTAAAATTTAGACATTAACTATTTTTTCAAGACAAAAATGATAATTTTTGCAATCCGCTGAAAAAGCCATCAGCTGAAAATGCAACTTTTGCTATAAAACTATTTGCCTTCCCCGCTAAAATACTCATCATAGCAACGCGTGCTGCCATATATCTTGAAAGAGTGGATTTAAAAGAATATTCCTGCTAAATATCGTCAGATTATTCGTAAAACTGGTTATTCTATGTCACTTTAAAGTGAGTGGTACTTATAAGTAGTGTCGGTAGATAAAGTGTTAACTTGTATTGAGATTAGTTACAAGAAGAACACATTAATTAATTTTCTTTATAATTATTTTTTCAATAACCTATTTTCGAAATTACAGTGCTCGACTAAGCGGAATACGCGGAAAAAGCTTAGATCGGACTAATCAGCGGTACTGGGAGAAAGAGCTGGGGTTATGAAATACGTTGTAGTGTGCATAGTACTATTCACTACTCAGTACTTATTGATTATCATCAATTTTAGTTATTCATAGTTCAGAAAAACAGCTCTATTTCGACTATAAAAGTATTTTTTCTAAACTTCAACTCCTTTGACGCAAAATTAAATTTGGAAATTACACTCATGAACAAAACAATTAGCGCACCAAGAAATAATTGCGGGATCGTAACGAAACTTAGCATGAGGGTACATGTCGAGGAAGTATGCAAATGGTTAGAAATGCAGCGTGATTGCGCATTATGTACAGCCGGTGGAAGGCGTTTAATGTCGTTCTCCGAGGAGTATAAAACAGGTAACCAAATATTGTCTGAGTGTGCTGAATCGTTTACAAAAGAAGGGTTGAGGTAGAGATGTCATTACGCCGTTTTCGAAGACAATATGAGCAGCTGTCACAGTTTGAGAAAGGAAGAATCATCAACATGATAAAAGCTGGGTGGTCAGCTAGGCGAGTAGCTCGTCAATTAGGCCGCTCTGATTGTGTAGTGAGGAGGTGTTGGGACCAGTGGATCCGAGAGATGTCATTTACACGAAGACTGGCTCTGGACACCCTCTACAGATCAATCCCCGAGAAGACCGCAAGGAAACTGGACTGCAGCGGAATGGAGCCAGGTCGTCTTTAGCAATGAATCCAGATTCAATCTCAGCAGTGATGACAATGGTGTTCGTGTGTGGAGACCCCGTGGTGAACGGCTCAATCCTGACTTTGTTTTATAACAACACATCACTCCCACAGCTGATTTAATAGTATGTGGTGCCATTGCCTACAATACATGGTCCCCCTAGTATTGATCCGTGGCACCATGACAACCCAGCGATATGTCCATGACATCCTGCAACCACATGTGTTGCTACTCATGTAACGGCTCCCAGGTGCCCCTTTTGAACAAGACATTGCTCGGCCTCACACGGTAAGGATGTCACAAGACTGTCACCGCACTGTTACTACCCTTTTTTGGCCAACCGGATCCCCAGATTTGTATCCAATCGAGCTTATCTGGGATCATTTGGGATGGCGAGTTGGGCATCTCACGAGTTTGAACGAACTAGAGGCAAGTTAATAGCAAATATGGAACGAAATGTCTCAAGACTTCATTCAGAACTTGTATGCCTCAATGCCCGATTGTATCGCATCGTGCTTTCGCGCTAGAGGGAGTTCAACAGGATATTAAATCCTCCGTTCTCTTGCCTTTTTCTCGGAAATAAATTATCTTTTTTCTTTGATTTTCTGATCATTTACTTATATCAAAGTAGTCATTACGTATGTAAAATTTTGTTTCATTTTGTCGACTCCATCTCGGTGTGCTAATTTTTTTTGTCCGTGAGTGTATTTCTCATAATTATATTTCTCCTATAATCTCCATACCATAAAACATCTTTTCTCCACAGGCAGGTTCAGATGAATATATATTTTTATTTTTCATATAACCAGCAATCTACCCTACTGCTGATTCATCTCGACGTACGATTGAAACAACAATTTAGCTCAAAAGAAATTTCTATCTCACAACAAATGATCTTTTATCTATTTTGATAAACTAAAAAAATCATTGCGTGATCGGAGATATGACAAACACAATTGACGTCATTCAAGAAGTGGAATAATTGATTTTTGAACGAATCTGCTGAATTTTGCAATGATGGTGTTCAAAAGGTCGAGAAACGCCGGGGGAAATGGAAACCCTGAATGTAAAGAAAGAAAAATATTTTCTAACTGGATTATTTTTAGTAATAATTAAAATTTTATGATAAATTCCCAGCAGGTCCATGTAACCCGTTCCTGTTCCGTTTTTCGAGTGAATTTATTCTAATTGCATGGGGCTAGAGAATATCACGAGCGAAAGTAACTACGAAGACCTCTGGATTTCATCTGACAGCCGTAGTTTAATTCAACACCTCAAAAACTGGGCCCATATTGGAGATAAAACCAGTTTATCCATTCTACCAAAAGTTAAGCTCGTCCCCCAACATCACAAAGTGCAATTTTAATGGATCGCGTCCCAGGCCAATATCTACCGAAATGAAATTGTTGACACTTGCAAAGAAGGGACTAGACCAGGGGTACTCAACCTATTTTTTATGCCGGGTCGCATACGTATGTTAGCTATTTCAAGCGGGTCGTATACATATGATGACTATTTCACGCGAGCCGTAACATAAAAAATAATTGAGGGGGGGGGAAACGCTTTAAGACCAAGATAACATAAAAAATTTAAAATGTGGAAATTGATCAAAATATTAAAACTCCTATTTGGCTTTTTTTAATTACTTTTTATTTTTTTCACTAAATTTTTCTAAATTGAAAGCATTTAAGAATCACTCTTTCACAATTTCTGCTTCAGTAAACGGTTTCCATATGATTACCAATAATACAACAAATTTCATAGGGTGCCTTTGATACCACTGTGACATTACCACTGACGAAACACTTGTTTTCTGTTGTAAAGATTATTCAGGAAAGCCTGTTTATCACCTCTTGAAAGAGTTCTTCGAGGAACTGTGTCACTGAATGTGTGTGATTCCCGTTTATTGGTATTTTTTAAATACAACACTTTCGTGACAAATCTAACAATTACTGAACCGTGCTTGTTTTTCACTACAAAATAGTTAACCCCAATAATCTTGAAACAATCTATTTTCTTGGAGTATTTTTTGCTTGTAAGATAAGAAAGATAGTTAAAAATCAGTTCCACTCATAAAATGGTCGCTACTCCACTGTTGTTTATTATCACTAATCAGAAAAATTATCAATTCGCACCCATACGACATCGACAGCAAAAAGCAAAATTGACATCTTTGATTTTTTAACAAAGAATTTCCCACCGAATTTTCATTAAAAAAAATGAATTTCCCAGAGCAATTTACCATGACCGGGCCACTTAAAAAGGCCCAGTGGGCCGCATGTCGCCCGCGGGCTGCAGATTGAGTATCGCTGGACTAGACCATCTTTCCAACTCAGAGCTCACTTATTTAGAAGTATTCTCACGGCAAAAGATCCATAATAAAAAAATATATGGTTAAAATCTCCATTTCATAAATGGTATAAAGGCAAAAGACCATGATTTTCTATATTTCTTCCTCGTGATAGGCATTTCAACACTTGTCTAACCTGACTTACCAGTGGACACTTAAAAAGTCTCAATTTTTCTGGAGGTAATAAGAGGTTTCATGTTTGCTCTAAATGCCAGCTGTAACAAGCTTCACCTAAACACATCTTGGACTACCTTGGACTGGATTGGGAAGATATCCATGATAGTCCAATTCTAGTATAGGACTCCATTAAAATCAACGGTTTCACTGATCTGGTCAGACCAGACGAGAGATTAGTAACAAAAACAAATACATTAGCATGCACATAAATGCACACAGTTGTTTTTCCATTTCGTATCAGAGTACAAATAGATGTGAGTGGTGTGTTTAGTGTTAGTACTCATCATTTAAAGCAACTTCTCCTTGTAATACAGGTTATCATTTACCGCTTCTAAAAATACCATTTACTACATTTTGCATTATTTTTCTGGATATGAATGTTTTCCATACGAAGAATCCTGGATGCATGTTAACAAAAAAACATTATATTCTAATACAGTATATAAATAATATAGCAAATGATACATTATAAAACAATTTAAGGCTACATAGTACCCTATAAAGTTCAAATATACAGAAAAAAAAAAGATTTGCATTTTCTTTTATCCCATATCAATAGGAAGTTTGCCATCAAATTTCGAATCTGATAACTAATTAGTTTTTAAGATATTTGTGTGAAGTTTTCTGAGCTTAGATTCTGGTTTCGGTTTCATTTTAAGGCATGTTTCCTACCTAAAGTGAATTAATTAAAACTACTTTTTGAGCACAATCAAATCTTTCAGTGTGAAATGATTATTTATTTCAATTTGCATTATACTAAAATGGATCTGCTTGATTATGTTTTCAGTTTTTAATTTCAAGGGTCATTTTTGTCTTAAAAAATAATTTAAATAAGTTAGAAACTTTTTCATTCATTTTTTTTTTTTTTTTTTAATTTTGAGAAAATACCACTGCTAAAACTTTCTCATGATGCTATGAGAAACAATATTTAGAAGAGATGGAATACTATCGAAAATGATATACCTAAAAAACAGCCCTTCGCTGATGCTGCAATAAGACTTTCGAATACAAGTATTCTTGCAACAACTATTACAGATAAAACTGAATATTTGCATAATGTTCCACACTACATTATAGTAAACATATTGCAGTACTATATTATGGTATTTGACATCTTGTTGGGCTAATTTAAAACTTGCTAAATTTCCCCAGTTTAATACTAAAAAAAAATTGAATTTTACGTAAGTAAACCTCGTAATTTTTAGCTTAAGTTAGTATCATTATTATGTTGTACATAATGTTTTTGTGTTTCAATTCTTTTGTGAAAATATTTTGTTAAGATTAGGCTGAATACCCCCTGCCGTTGTAATAAATACTGCTAATATTATGCAAACATATATTTTGAATTTAAAAAATTATTTTCACTCATAATTAATTAAAGTAGTGTTTTGATATAGAACATTATTTGGGATATAACATATTTAAAAAAAATTAGAGCCTTACAGGAATTGTATGTGTTTGTTTTATGTCTTTACAAACTTTAAATGCGTTTTTCTCTGACTTTTAATTTGGAAGATGTAGGTGTTTTCTAATCCCTAAGGATATTTTTCTGTTCAAAATAATAGTTTTAAATTTTTTGTAGATACTCCCAAACGTAAATCCTATAAAAGTTAGTGGGGATTTAGGTCAGAAATCTCTAGTTAATTTTGTAAAAAAATGTTAAATTTCATATTTTAAAAATTTTGGTGTTTTTTTCCAGGTATAGCTAGAAAAGTAATTATTAAATATCAACAAGGGCACAGATTTTCAAATTCACTCTAACTTTTGTTTGAAATAATCTAAGAAACATAAATCACTTAAAACGACTTAAAAATTTTTAAAAAATGAGCATTTTATAAAAATTTCAAAAAGTCTCTAAAGTTTATTACCTTTTTAATGTTGTAAAATAATGGCTGGTCGGGCCGACTTTTTACTTTCAGAATCATTTAATAATATCATTTGAATATAAAACATACATTATATTTACTCTTACTGTATGCAAATTTTTTTTTTGAAAAAAGGATACTGTGTAGTCTTAAAGAAAATTATTTAGGAATGAATTATCATATGTTCTCTAAAATAGATTGGTATGAGTTTGTTTTGTCATAAGCTAATTTATAGTATATGAACTTTGTAGAACAATACGGCTGTGACTACAGTACTTAAAAGATAAATGATCAACCAGAATATTTCGAAAATCAAGACGCTGGCAATCCACATCCATTTGCGGATCGATTCTGGGAGCTATTTAAAGTTTAAGTAGAATTCCAAGCAACAAAGTCTCGCAGTAATTCTGGACATTTTCGATTCTCTAAATTTATGACATCTGGAGACCACTTGGAGCAGTAATGTATTCATCTTTTAATGATCCAAGTCATTGCCTAATTGCACAGGCCTTTCTCTCATTAAAGATTTATTTCCGATGATTATTGTTCCTCCATAATGGCCTCTTCTTTAAATGTTAACTGGCCATAGAGTAAATGTCCTTTACGCTAGCATGAATTGCAAGGGATATAGGACTTCGAAGTTGTAATATGGTCTTAAATTTAAAATTTAAAAAAAAAATAGCTTTCCAATACATAGTATTTAACCCTCTAAGCGATCTGCACTTAAAGTCTTGCCATTCTGGAGATACTTCAAAAATGCACCGCACATATTTTTTTGCTTTCATGTGGGGTTCTCAAAAGCGGTTCAGCCGTATTTTTAAGAATGCGGCTCGGCCGCTTTTGTGAATCTTGCTTGAAGGCAGAAAAGGCATTTCTGGAATGGCGGAATTTTACGTGCAAACCGCTTGGAGGGTTAAGTTTCTTTTGGTTTCCGTTTGTACTGCAATAATTTTGTCGAAGAGAGTGTTTTATAAGTTGGGCTACATGGATTATTTAGAGATAAAAAAATATTTACATAAATGATTATTTTTGATTTCAAATACTCGCTTGAGTGGTGTCAAAAACAATTAATTTGTGTAAGGCAAAGTACATGTATTCACATTCAATACAGGCATTAACACTTGTGAACACTTAGAGGAATTAATACTTTTCAATAATTATAGGCAATGAGCCAATGGATAATAAAAAAAATAGTAAAAAGAAAGAAAAATATAAACATAAATTTATATTTGTTTTCGACTTAAAATTCATAATTAAATTAATCGCGAGAAAGATATACTTTTGTGACAATTGAATAACCGAACTAGTCTTATAAAAACAAGTAATATAAAAAAAAATATTTAAATCAATTCCTACTTAGGTCAACAAAGAAAAATTTTATTTTAGCTACATTTTATTAAATAGTTACAATTAATATAAATATGTATATACATAGGGCAGAATCACAACATTAAGTGGTAATTAATTTTTATTCATTATTATTAAAGTATCGTATTGTCATCCAAAACAATCATGTCTTTAAAATTTCAGTTCAGCTGAATGCTTTAAAACGTGAGAAAAAAAAACATTTTCAAGTTTTGACACAAGTCGCCAAAAGGGTCGCTAAGTCGCCAAAAATGATGCCAACGTGGCTGTGTATTTGTAATTCTTTAAATAATTAGTTTTTTAATCCATTAATTTTTATTAATTACAATTAAATTATTGTATCGTCATGCAAAATAATCACATACATAAAATTTCAGCTTAATGGAGTGCTTTAAAATGTATTTTATAAACGATTGAAAATTCCACCAAGATAAATAAATAGAGAGTGTGAGCTAATAGTAAGAATTGAATTAACTTTATTGAAAACTAGGTACCAATACCTTTTAATCCTTTTCCACACACTCTCCTTCCCTATCAATACATATCTTTGTACTACTTTTCCATCGTATATATACAACACTTTTATAGTTAAAATTGTTTTGAAAATATTTTGCAGTGATATCAGATTCCCAAAGCCTTATTCGAAAATAAAAATTAATTCATAATTATTTCAATATTCTGAGTAAACACGTATAAATCTAAGCGCAGAAAAATAATATTAAAAACAGTAATTAACGACATTTTTTTTTCTTATCCACATGAGTGTCCAAATTATTATGAACACTTAGTCATAGCAGCAGCCACTTATTCAGAAATTGGCTACAACTTCATGTATTTGCCACTAGAGGATGAAATAATAGCTATTGATAGAAAATATAAGAAAAGTGAAGCATCAATTTCACTGTGCTTCTTGTGAACAAATAGATGATAAACGTGATTTAACTGTATTTGAACGCAAGATGATTGTAGGTGCTTGATGTGTCGGAATCAGCATCGTTAAAACAGTTGCACTTTTGACAGTGGGGTAACGAAGAAAATTAAGGCCCACATGCAAATTTAGGTTTTGAGCCCAAGTCAGATCTTACAAATGTACCTACTTGGCGTCAGTCAGGTTTGGGGCCCCGTAAAATCCTGGACCTCCTAGCGATGCGGGGTTGCGGGGGTGTACATTACGCCACTGAATTGTGAAGTGTTCGAGTTTAGCGATTATTAATGTTTGCGAGAGTGGATTACTAAGCAGAAACTAGATCTCAACGTCAGGCTTGTGGTCGCCACATTGTACTGAAAGCTGTATCAGAATGGAGACTTGATCCAATTTAAAGTTGTCCAGTCGAACAAAAAAGCAACCATTCTTCAAATTACGCTGAATCTTAATCAAAGAGCTACAACAAACGTCTCTGAATGAATTGTTTGCCACGCGTTACGCCATATAGAGCTATGATAGTGAGTGACCTGTTTGAAAACCTCTACTGTCACCCTTGAACAAGAACAGACGTCTCCATACCGTAAAGGAGCACAAGGATTGGACAATAGAAAGCTGAAAAAAGGTCTAAATCATCCGATGAATCCCGTTTTCAACTACGTCATGTAGATAGCAGGCAGTGAGTTTGGAGAAAACAGAATGAAAGTATAAAATCCATCTGCATTGCAACAGCTCCTCATACTGGTGGAGGCAATATTGTGGTTTGAGGGATGCTTTATTGGTATTTCATGGATCAGTTAACACATGTGGAAGAAAGTCTTAATGCCCAAAAGTATTTAACTGCCATCGCAGATCAAGTACATCCTGTTTATATTGTTACGAATTTTCTGCGAAGAATACTTTTAAAATAGTGTAAATAATTTGTATCTAATTGTGTAATTCGTTTGTATTACACTGTGTTGTATTAAATTTGTCATATTCTCAAGCAAAGCAACTCATTTCCTAACAATGTAATGGCGATTTAATGGAAACTTGGCGAAATCTTGTCGATAGAAAGAAGTTAGATCATTTTTGGCAACTATATTTGATGAATGGTGACCATATGGATTCTTCTGGAAATTACCGGAGAAATCTACTAATATCACTATTTATGAAGCAATCGGATTTTTCCAGAAAAATCCGCGATGTCTATATATATGGAGTCATCTTTTCGAAACTGAGTAGGTATTGTTTTGACCATGAAGAGGTAACCAGGGATTAGACTTCGACTGTTGAATAGGACGGGCAAGGGCTTATGAATAATCTCTAAACATACTTGTATTTTAGACGATAATATTTGTGTCTGAGAGCTGTGAAAGATGTGAAAGCCTGAGATTTACTCAAGGTATTTTATTACTGTATCCTATATTTCGAGGATTGTTTTTCGACAATAAATTTTCATCGGTCTAGAAGAACTGCCTTGTTCTTTCCGAGTCATTTGCATAAAATCCTTGAATTCTGATTTGCGTAACAATATTAATAAAGTGCCTTGCCTGAGATAGATACTTTCAGCAGGTCATTGTTCCTTGTTATACGGCTGGAATTATCCCCAGAAGATTCAAACAGCATGACAAAAACCTTACCTTGCTTACCACTAGATCTCAATCCAATTGAGAACCATGGGAATGAGATCAAATGGAACAGTTTGCAGCTGGATTCAGTAGCATCCAATCTGTGAAGGCATTTGAAAGAGCAATTCATCGGATATGGTCTCAAATTCCTCATACCACCTACCAACAACTCATGAAGTTCATGCCAAGAGGAATTCATGCAGTATTAAGGGCAAAGAGTAGTCTAATATTATACTGAAGGTATGGTCATAATAATTTGGGCCCCTCAGCGTATATTTCAAAAGCTTTATTTTAATTTTTTTTTTAGTAAAAAATGAGTTAAAGGCTGCGAATTGCATATTTTTTATCCCTCTTCATTATTATTTCCTTACAAATGCAAAACTTTCAATCGGATACTCTATTAAAAGATAAATAAAGTGGTTACACTTTTTTTATTAATCCAAATCCGTTACAATATTGTATTTCAACTCGAAAAAAACTTTTTTCCAATAAAATAAAACAAAAAACAAACTTCTCTCCTCCAGAGTGCAATATTTCATTTTCACCATGAAAATACTTCTAAATAAAAATCAATAATTCTAGTTTCTTTGAGATTATGAAAATACTGAATAAATCAATAGAAGCTATTTTCATTTTTGAAAAAAAAAATCTAAATTTTTGAATAATTTGTATCTTCAGCTTAGAAAGATTTAATTTTCTTTAAATGAATCAATCGATTATTTTTTTTTGTTTCATTTTTTTTTATTTTAATTGTTTCAGTTATTTTTCGTTTCAATTTATTTCTTCATTTTGTGAAATAATGTAATGCTTTGTAATGCGAACTTTTTTTTTTTCTGTTTATCAATAATTAAGGAATGTTCTTCGATATAAGAATTTTTTCAACGATTTCAGTTCTCTAATTAGCATGCATTGTTATCCGAAGTGAATCTAATGATGTGTAGCTAATTAACAATACGAACAAAGGACATTTTCGAATCGTAAGGCAATAATAATAAAGCTTGTAAATAAAATTCTGTGGCTTTGGGTACTTAAAATGATTGTAATTACTTATAAAATCTTTGTTTCTCTTCTGACAAAGGATTTTGAACAGAATTCCTTTTTTTTTTACTGAGAACTCTTCTGTTTAAAATTATAATCTTCTTTTCTTAATGCATTTTATTTGAAAGAAATTTTCAAAATGTTCTTCTTTTTCAAAAAGGATTATAATTATTATTATTAACGCAAAATCACTGAAAAAGTTTTTTTGGATTTTCAATAACGATAAATGTATGTATTTTAATCAGATACTTTGAAGTTATTATTCTATCACCAGATCATTGTCATCAGTACAATTTTTCTGCTTTAAATGCATTCTAATGGCCACTTTTCAAATACCTGTCCTCACCAATAATGAATTTAATTTTCAGGTGATATATAACAAAGATAACTTTAAGTTGTAGTTCATATTGTATTAAATTAAAACTCAAAACATAGTTAAGCAATATTTTATCAATCCATTAATTGTTTTCCTTTCTACTTTTCCTTATAACTATCTATTGAAAAGATTAATTTTATAAGCATCTACAATTAAACATTTGACTGGTTTAATATTTTGTAATAAGGTATCCGAACACGTGGAAAATGACCAAATTCGGTCAAGACAGATATTTTTGTTTTCTTTTTTATTGAATAGAAGCTCTCTTTTGTCTTTACAAAACATTCTTTGTTTTGTTTCTACGCTACCTAGAGGCGAAGCTACAATCAATTTTATTCAGTTAGAAAAACCGGAAGGGGGTCTTTGATCTACCAGAAGTGGGCATGTAAATTTTTTGAAATCTGTCATGGAGAGTCTGATTACTCAAAATATTACAAATTTATTTCTATAAAACTTTTTGAATCAGATATTTATGCTATTTTCTAGAGAATGGACTGAAATATTTCTTATTGTATGAATATTTTTTGAGTTAGGGCTTGTTATTTAAATAATGGGATTTTTCTTATAGTGTTTACTCGACCAGCTCTAAACTTTTCAGATTTTAATAAAATATTAAAATTTTAGTACATTCTCTAGATAAATGCATCAAGATTGTTTTGGTAATACTTTTATTAATATAAGTGAATTACTTTTTTCACAAATTGCTTTGAAGTTTTACAAAAATATTGCTAAAATTTCACTTATAATTGTGAATTTTGTGAAATTTAGGCAATTTATTTTAAATACTTTTGTTTAAATATTGGTATTTATTGGTACTAAATCCTAAAAAGCCTTTATAATGCTTAAATATGTTATTTTGTCAAAAAGTACTCCGTTACAGTTTTCCAGTTGACAAATTCCATTGTTTTGGTTCAAAAATCCGAAACAACTTTTATGACGCATATTAATAGCAATAATTAGAAAGAAAGATCAAAGCATTTGGCACAAGAGAATAAGCCATTGTTTTTCAAACTGTGGATGAGCCCCTCTAAGGGGACGTGTTAAACCTACCCCGGGCATATCGAAAATTCGAAAAAAAATTTCTTCAAAAACTATTATTTTCCTGAAAGAAATCAAAACAAAATACATTCTGAGATAATAAAAAATAAAAATTTACAAATATATAACATAATCATAAATGTATCAGAGACTTTGCAATATATGTTATCATTTCATGTTAAGTTAAGAACAAGTTTAGTAATTACTAGTGACCTCGTGGGCTTATCATGTGTAAAATTTAATACTTATCTTGATAATTTGTACGGTTTATAATTAAAGTCGTATGGACTAAATTCGTGTGACGTCATAATCACATGATAACTGAGCCACGTGCTTTCGGCCAATCAGTTCATAAATTAATGCGACGTCATAATTATATCATAAATATAATCACACGCTTCCAGCTAATTAGTTCATATTCCCAACTTTTGCTTTATGCAGGAAATTTCTTTTAGAAAGTACGTATTTTTCAACGATATAATAATGCACATAGTTAAACAAAATGCACTTAATTTAAAAATATTGGTAAATCGTAAGTATTTTTTTTAAATTTCGAAAACGGTTTGAAGAATTTTAACACGTGAACTCCTTACCCAATCATCAAATGTTAAATGTTATCTAAACTTCACAAGTTGAAAAACTAGTATGTGTCAATTTTTAATCAATGGGAAACACCTGACAGCCGTTATCATGTGACCATCATGAGTTTAGTATATTGAAACTTTAGCGTCAAAGTATATTATTACTGAATTCAATACATTGTTATTGTATGGAGGGGGTGACATAAAAATTCTGATTGAAAATCTGGTGGCAAACTTGAACGCTTGAGAAATACCAGAATAACCCTTAGCACTTTAAATGAAGGTTACCTAGTTTTTTTTTCTAAGTTAAACCATTTTCAATTTTTTATTTGACGTTCTGATGTGAATATAAGTGAACAAGTTATCTAATCTGGAATTTTTTTATCTTAGAGTTAAATTTTGTAAAATAGTAAAAATATTCATAAAATATAATTTAGGCTAAAAATTATTCATTTGATTTTTGTCAATTGAATAGAAGTGTGCTCCCCCCTCCTTTAAGTAAAAGTTTTCTATTATTAATGAATGCAAATATATTTTAACTACAAAATGATACAATATTAGCATAAATCCTATAAAATTTAAGATGTGTACCGGATTACTATAATATATACGATAGGGTTTTTGACGACAATAGAATATGAAAGTATTTCTAGATTATATAATTAAATTATAACATTAATGTAAAATTATCTCTAAATAGGTCTTATAAGGTAATTAATTATGTACAAGAGAAAAATTATGATTAATGAAGATCAAAATAAGAATGAAAAAATATATAGACAGATAAAAATAAAACGATTTTAGGAAATTTTTATAAATCAGTTAAAAGATTTTTCATTTATAACGATAGAGTTTTCCCATTTTCCAAAATCCATTCAAAAACCATTTTGTGACGCAGAGAAGCAAACAAGGAATTTTCTTAAACTATTATAGAAAATCGTTATATTATGTTTACAATGCAAGCATTTAATACGTCATGTGGTTCAATTTTTGCAACAAATCGGGTATACAAATTTTAATCAAGCTGGCAAGAAGACATAAATATTAATGACAATTACATCCTTCAATAGAGTTTTTTCAGGTACGAACAATTTATCAGCACACATTCTCAAACAACAATCAAAGTATTCTCGCTCGCAAACTAAGGCTTTGAGCTTCGCTTCCATTTTTCGGTTCATCTAGTACAGCACTTTTTCTGAAGATAAACATTCTATTTTTTCATATTTGATCCATTCCAATGCAAAATTAGGCCAATTGTTTTTCCGAGATTAAAATTATTTTTCGTTTTTAATAAATAAGACCGTCATTCAATAAGCCAATATAATTCTCGTTTAATGCAAATTACTCAATTTAAGGAGTGCATTAGATTTAACCGTTTAACTGTCATGACCGCATGCCATTTTTCACATATACTGGACAAGGATCTCTGGAAATCAATTTTGCTCTATAAAAATGTGGTTGAGATGAAAACGTGTAATATTTTCAGAATTTCGAATCCAAGAGGCATAGAAGCTTCTTTATAAATATGATGATGAAGCTTCTGGACAAAAGAACCCTTGCAAACAACCTACAGTAGATACCCCTAAACGTCTTACGAGTGAGTGAGTGAGTGAACCTTTGCGGCTCACTATTTGGCAACACAAGGGCTTTTGGCGACAGAGCTCGGAATTTTGAACCCTGGTCAAGTGATGGATACGAAACCTGACTGGCACCCCCCCTAACTTCCACACCACACCAACGGGAGGAAGATTGAGCCTCGACATATCTAACGTGTATTGGCCCTTTCTGCACGGTGGTACTATGCTCGAACTCATGATACTCCAGCTACGAGTCTGTCTCTTTGACCACTAGGCTACCGCAGAATGTCCATCTACTGAAGGACATGTGTATCTCATATTCTTCTTATTCCTGCAAAACGTGAGACTACATGACAATGAAAATTTTGTGATTCAAAAAAGAATGCAAGCAGAAAAAAATATAAGGATGGAAACATGATTCAGGTGTAATGATTAAGGTATCCGACTACGTTCGGAACCGTGATTTTAAAAAAAGTGCATAAATGGATAATGTTCAGGATATTTAGTGTCACTTAGATTAGAATATATGTATAAAATTGTTTTAAGGACATTATGACAAAAAAATTATTTAAATACAATATTTCGGCAAAATTAATTTTAGAAAACTATTTTTCAAAATGTGCTCCTTTTTGGAAAGGCTTCTTTATAATAATATTTTGCCGTATAAAAGTTCAGACCTCTGTACAGAGGCTAAACCCTACGAGTTTTGAAAAATTCACATTTATTTTCAGGTTACCACCCATTGAAATAATTATCGGCGTTTTTTTATTAAAATTTATCCTCATGTTGTCGTAAAACATGGATAAACCCACACAAGTTATATATTTCAAAATTTAGTGAGCCTCTGTCCCGGAGCTATATACAGGTGAAATATTATTATATTAGAAGCATTTTTCCAAAGGAGACATTTTGAAAATATTCTATGTTCGTTTTTGTCCAAATATTGTACTTAAAAAATTTTTACTGTAATACTAATCTTAAAACAATTTTATTTACATTTTCTAATATATAAGTGACACTAAATATCATAAATATTATCCATTTATACGCTTTTGCAAAATCACGGTTCCGAAAGTAGTCGGATACTTTAATGAAATGGTATGTGCTTCGACAAGTGTTTCCAGTGATACCACACAAAACTGAATTGACGAACTACTAATATGTATTCATTTTTATTTAGCTTTCTTTTATTTATTTTTATAGAAAATAATGCTCCACTAAAAACGAACTTTACCACTGTCACGCTGTGTGGCATCCACCTCAAGCTGTAAGAGGCTCGCTAGCGTCTAGATGTGTGGGAGGAATGGAAGAAACACTCGACATGATCCAATTAATATATTTATTTCCACACAAGGAACAGACACAATTTCAACTATTAATATTAAGAGAATGTCTAAATGTTAACCGTGAAAGTGGAACAACAACAGTAAAACGTGAGCGATTAGGAGACTATCAAACTTGATCTTTATCTTAATTAAGGATCTAACCTATCATCCTTTTATCTATTCTCAATTCATCGCTACTTTAAAGTTCCCTCCTAAAAAGAATCCAATCACTGTAATTCTAATATTATACCTTCAGTAGCAATCTCACCTGGCTTGAGTATATATTCTCTCCTTCTCTCTGTCAAGCTAGAAAATCTCGCCTATTTATAGCAAGTTAATTTAAAAATCAAGATTCTCTTCTTCCGAAGGGTTGGTTGTGAGTAACGCGAATGGATATCCCAAAGATTTCCCAAGAGGATTATTTGAAGAAAGCGTGTATAGATCCGACACAACTACTTATAGAAAATATTTAATATACATATCCCTGAATAAACTCCTATTGCTGTATATACAGGGTGTATCAGTACAGCAGTTGCAAATTTTCAGGAGTGATTGAGTACACCTAAGCGATGAAAAAAAAATTAATGAACATTCGAAAACGCTTTCCTGGCATGGTATAGATAGAACCGTCACAAAGTGATTATGCAGTTACTACAAACCCTTAAAATTTTGAATACATGTAATTCAAAACATAAATTTTTAACTACTAAGTATATTTTACTTAGTACTGAATATTTTAGTTTTGCAACAAAAAAAAATTGACAATTTATGCACTTAAATCATCAAAATAGCTTGGTAATTCAAAGGTTAACAGTTCCTGTTATCAAAAACGTATATTTATCCAAATTCGTATTTTAAATCAAATAATATCCCTTGAGACGAATGCTATTGAATACTATCACACTTCAACAACTCCAGTTGAGTTTCCAAAGACCTGCTTTTTTGGATTCAGTCTGCTTGCTCTAACGATTTCCCCCTTTTGTTTAGTTTGGGAGTGAAATTAGCATTTAATTTGCTCTCTTCATGAATATTTGATGCACGCTCGAAGGACTGCGAGATGTGGGGAATGCGTGTTAAATGCTTGACTGATTTGTTTCACTTCAGTTAGTGGGCATAACTGGATGAACAGCAGACTTTACTTAGAGGGGTTGAATGTGTAAACTGGGTTAGGGTCGTGGGTTGGGGTAACATCAGATACGGTTTTTGTGATAATGTTAAGAAGTTTAATAAGTAAATGGCTTTTATCAACTTTGTTGGATTTTAATCATAGTTTTACATAAAAGAGCTACACTTTTGCATAAGTGACTGTTTCATGCATATTTTTCTTTTGCAAATGTTTGTTTTTTGATTTAAAGCAAGTAATATATATAAAAAAATAAATCAATTCCTACTTAGGTCAACAACGAAACATTTTATTTTGGTCAATTAAATTTAATTAATGAATTAATATTTGAAAAAACTGTTTTTACATCACGTGTCATCCACTACAAGTTTAAAAAGTGTATCTGAGTTTTGTAGATGAAAAAAAAAAGAAGAAATAATAAGTATTTGCAGACAATTAAAAATTCGTTAGAAAGACCTACTGGAACCATCTATATCCCCTTGTTTGAACTTCATCAGAAACAACGCAGAATAAACTTAAAATTAAACAATTAAATTAAATTAACGATATAATATTTGATAAAACTGCGTTAGCATCAAGTGTCATCCACTACAAGTAAAAAAAAATGTATTTAATTTAATTGGATGAAAAAAAAATTGAAGCCAAGAAAAAACTTGTTTGAAAAACCTACTGGGGCCATCTTTTGCCACTAGTTCGTCAGAAATAACGCAGAAGAAATTTCGAATTAAAAAAAGTATATAACTAATGATATAATACTTGAAAAAACTGTATTAAGATCAAATGTCATGCACTACAAATTTTAAAAAAGTGTATTTGAGCTTGGATGGAGGAATAAAAAGTATTTTATTAACGATTGAAAATCTGAACACGATATATAAATATAAATAAATAAATATAGGGAGAGTGGACTAATAGTAGGAAATTAATTATACAGGGATTTAATGTAATTTTGGAATTTTTGGCAACACCTAAGAGAAACGTAACGAGTGATATTCCAAACAAAGTAATAGTGTGATTGAGATTTCAGTGCTGATTGCATTTATTTATTTGACATTTTGACTGAGATGAACCATAAAAAATCTTTTTGATGAAGTTTAAAAAGTACCCTTCAGCATCAATTTGACTCTAGTACTCTCGGCAAAATTAAAACATGGTTATACAGTGTGCGGCAAAAAAAACCCCGGGCAAACATTTTTTTATATAACTTTATGAAAAATTAAGAAATTAACAAAATATATCAAAAAATAATAAGAGTACACTTATATACTAATAAATAAATTTAATTGGTTTCAAAGTGACCACCGTTTTCAGGTAATGCAGAGCAAACGCTTGCAGAAAGTTTCAACAGGGCCCCAAGCCTTTACCTTTTGTTCATTCCATTCCCGCAGAGAATCGATTGCTTTAGAGAGTCCAAAGTTTTGAGCGGTTTAGTGCAGGCCCTGGACTTTAAAATAGACCATACATTGTAATCCGTGGAATTGAGCTCCGGCGTGTAAGGTGGCTATTCTTCAGATGGTATCATATCTAGAAAATTCGCCTTGCACCTATCTTGTGACTTTTTGGCGTGAGCTAGTGCAGAGTCTTGTTGAAACGTATAGTTTGCATTTCCTGAAATGCTTTGGGCCTACTTGAAATAATACAACAGCTTCAAGAATGCCCTTCTTGGTACACTTTTTGATTAGTTTTAACGCCTTCTTCCACAAAACCCAAAGGTGGTTTGCCACTTGCTATAATTACACGCTAGACTATGGATCGTCTCTTGCATATTGGCGATGTTCAACCACGTTGATGTGCCGGAGGTCCACAGACCAGATTCTATCGTTTTCAGTTATGAACTCTGTTAACGTAAAGAACTCCCTACCTACTTGTTAAAATCTCCCAAAGTTGACTTTCGGGTCTGTCTCAAAAAGTTTTCAGCATCTTAGAGCTGAACGAGATTGTTTTTCAGTGAGAAGTTGAACTTTGCAACTTGTAAGGCTTCAGTTCAAGCCTGTTTCAAGTTACCGCCGCACCATCTGGGTTACGATTCCCCACGTCGCTTGTTGATCTGTTCCATGGAAACCATCGGATTTCTGACTGACTTTTCGATGGCTTTATGATTCCCAAGAAGTATTTAAGGTACGTTTCGCCAACTTCCTGAACACTGACCATCACTGCAAGCCTGGAACCGGCAGAGGATTGTACTGTGTCACCGTTTGTCGAAAGGTATTATAAAGCAAAGAACACCTTCACCGTCGCTCTCTTGCTGAAACAAACCCCAGTAGCAGACCTTTTGCTTCGACATTATCAAAACACAGAAAACAAGTAAAATCTAAGAAATATATTAGAAAAATACGCATATTAAAAGCGCATAAAGGAAACATGAAAACATTCTCACTAACCCAAGATCACTGGGTGCGGGGTGTTCTGTACACCCCAGCAACAAGAAGAGAAAAGCCTCCTACACTTAGTGCACAATGCGTGGTGCGCTACATGATTTTTCTGTAGCTGCCCTCCTTTGAAGTCATTAAACCTTCAGATCTGATGTAACTTCAATCTCGCTATAGGACGATTGGAATGTAACGACCTTCGTTTATTTTGGGGTGTTGAGAACACCCCGCGAAAGTGATTGGAGTTTATATTTTCGTACTGAAGCATCTTGAAAAGTAATAATTTACTCTTCCGCTCTGTTTTTCAAATATATAAGGTATCCGACTACGTTCGGAACTGATTTTAAAAAGCGCATAAATGGATAATTTCATGATATTTAGTGTCACTAGATTAGACTACATGCATAAATTACGCATGACATTATGACAAAGAAAATTATTTAAATATAATATTTTGGCAAAAATTTAGGAATAATATTTTTCCAAATGCTCTCCCCTTTTGTAGAAAAATGCTTCTATTATATGGCTGCTCTACCTGTATAGCTCAGACCTCTCTACAGAGTAAGCTCAACTAGAATTTTTGAAAATCTACATTACTTTCTAGAAAGCTACCAAATTCATTGAAATAATTATTGGCGTTTTTTTCTTAAAATTGCTCCCCCTCTGTTGTCAAAATATGGATGATAAAACCCCCTTCTAGTTATTATATATTTCAAAAATTATAAAGTGAGCCTCTGTAGAGAGGTCTGAGCTATATGTGCAGGCAAAATATTATTATAATAGAAGCATTTTCACAAAAGAAGAACATTTTAAAAAAAATTATTCTAAGTTAATTTTTGCCGAAATATTGTATAAAATAATTTTTTTTGTTTGAAATGTCCCAAAAACAATTTTATACATGAATTTTAATTCCAATGACACCAAATATCATGCACTATCCATTTATGCGCCTTTTTAAAATCACGGTTCCGAACGTAGTCGGATACCTTAATATGCACGAATATTTTATTTAAAATTTCAATAAATGCGGTATAAAAATAATAATATAATTCTCTATATAAAATATTTGTAAAATACAATTTTTAAAAAAAATTTCAAAAAGTTTCTTTCAGAAACTGGCGACAAAAACTCCATGAGAAAAGGAGAAAATTGAAGGACTCTTTGTCGCCCACAGGGATACTATATCAACAGATTGACAAAATGAACTAAGTGAATTTATAACTGCGTGCAGATTTCGTAACCAAAGTTGGAGAGATGAACTTGAAATCATAATTTTTATGTAAATACAGGTGGTGTTGGATACCTACCATGAAATGTGCGCATATATTATGTATCGCGAATATGTAACCCTTGGCCATTGCGAATATTTGGCCATTCATCTCTATCACTGCAGAAATTAATGCCTTCTCGTCTATCATTCGGTTCTTCCTTGAAAATAAATGAGACATTCAATATTATTAGAGGAGATTGAATGATCGTGTAGTAAGTCATTGGTGGGATATGCGAGATCGGATTTCCAAACCTTAACAAAACACTCAAGAAACTTTACCTATTAAATATATTAAAAAGAGCATTAATCCTCCTAAAAAGGTGTTACACTGCTTGTCCACGGGGTAAAAAGATGTAAAATTATTTGTTTTTGTCTTCAATGTAAGAAAATATGTGCCAGTGCCATATGAATATCTGTTCTGAATGTTCTGGGAAAATACAAAATATTATTTTTCTACTTTTACTATCCTTATCATTAATTATAAAGTATATTTTATTACCGTATATATTGTGTTTTACTTGTGGTTTATGAAAAAAATATAAAATTGTGTACTTCAAAATGAAAATTTGTAGGTTTAGTTTAAATTAATGCTTGGGTCTCATTTGAATGCAATAAATTTAATAATTTTATTCGTATAATACAAAAACCTCTTATACTTATATAAAATATATCACAATTCTGATCTTAAAAATTTCTTATTTTAAATACACGTGTTAAGAGTTTGGGTGTTCTCTACACCCCCGCGAGTGGTTTGATTTGTAGAAAAAACAGGCGCGAGTGTGACCGCGGGTTAAAACCTAATTCGTTAACTATTCTAGGAGGCAAGAAATTTGTTCTGAGTTTTTTTTTGCAACACCCTGCATTTAGTATCCAACGAGAGCTTTAAATGAATAAATTCAAGCCTAAAATTTATTTAGTCAGATCCGCCACTAGATGTTACCCTCATTAAAATGGTTTAACCACTTGGAGACGTGTTATGTCTGAAAGGGTTTCACTTCCAAAATGCAGCTAATTTGAAAAAAAAATAAAAATAGGGCGAGGAATATTGGAAAGTGTTTCAACACAACCGGAAACTTCATACTAGGATAGTGTTTCTCAAACTGTGGGGAGCGCCCCTCTAGGGGGGTGTGATAACCCTACGAGGGGGTGCGAGCATATTGAAAGTCGAAAACAAAAGTTTATTTTAAATCATTATTAACTAACTGAAAGTAAACAAACAATTACATTCTGGCATAATAAAAGGTAAAATAATCATTTACACTATTATACACTTATAAATGTATCAGTACTGCACAATCTATTTTATAGTTAATATTAACAATACTAAGTTAAGGTATCCGACTACGTTCGAACCGTGGATTTTATATAAATGGATAATTTTCATGATATTTGTATGCCTCAGATTAGAACACATGTATAAAATTGTTTTAAGGACATTTTGACAAAAAGTTATTTAAATACAATATTTTGGCAAAAAATTAACTTAGAATAATCTTTTTTCAAAATAATCTCCTTTTGTCAAAAATGCTTCTATCATAATAATATTTTGCCTGTATATAGCACAGACCTCTGTATAAAGGCTCAGCTAGAATTTTTGAAATATTCTAATATTTCTTTGTGAGTTACCAAATAATTGAAATAATTATCGGCATTTTTTTTTAAAATTGCTCCTGTTGTCGTAAAATATGGATAAACCCACTTGCCATTATATATTTCACAAAATCTAGTTGAGTCTCTGTACAGAGTGTCTGAGCTTATATACAGTGCAAAATATTACTATAATAGAAGCATTTTTCACGAAAGGAGAAATTATCTTTTGAAAAAAAGATTATTCTA
The DNA here is from genome assembly GCA_019973955.1 of Trichonephila inaurata madagascariensis. Lineage (NCBI taxonomy): Eukaryota > Metazoa > Arthropoda > Arachnida > Araneae > Nephilidae > Trichonephila > Trichonephila inaurata. Next base: position 58,898 of record BMAV01006489.1, read on the forward strand.
AGTTAAAATTTGCCTAAAATATTATATTTAAATAACTTTTTTGTTAAAATTTCCTTATATAAAACAATTAAATACATGTATTCTAATCTAAGTGACACTCAAATATCATGAACATTATCCATTTATGCGCTTTTTGCAAAATCACGGTATTCCAAACGTAGGCGGATACCTTATGACCAGTTTAATAATTACCAGTGATACAGTGGCATGGATTTGCTCAAGTAAATAAAATTATATGAAAAATACTAATATTTCTATCTTGTTAATTTGTAATGGTTTATAATTAATCCATTAAATGCGCTGATTAAAATTACGCGATTGGTTCCCACGTAACCGTTTAGCATAAGTAAGCGTATGTGGTCTATTGAAGGGCGGTGAAGTGAATAAATAATCAAAAATCCCCTTCTGAAGCCAGTAAATCCTTCTGCAAACGCTGTCAAGGTCATTTTATTGTTTAACAAAGCCTTCGATTAATTTTATGGATAGCAGTTCACAGAAAAGGTAGTCTCTCGAAAAAGACGTATATATACGTCGAGGCAATTAATACTAATTACTGAGCGAGGTAATTTAGTATATGCCGGAGGTACTTAAGAGTTAAAGTCGTATTGTAGGTTTAGCATCAAAGTATAGTATTATTGGATTTTAATACATCGTTATTGTACGTGGTGGGGGAAGCATTTTACTAGTGCCCAAGTGATTGAATATTGGGTCGAAAAAACATTTGAAAGTTTGAGAACCACCGTACTTGTATTCTATGGGCTTCAAACTAATTTAAAAGGAGTGTATATAAGGGTGACTCAGTTTTTAACAATGAAAAGAGAAAAATTACAACGAAAAAAATACATGAAACATTTCCATTAGTTCAAAACAAAAGCACATCATAATTATTCTTAAGTATATCCATTTTAATTATTTACTAAAAGAAATATTTTTCCATTGAATATTTTTTGTCAATACATCATTTTTAATCTATCGGGAAATTGGAGCAAGAAAAAATCTTTTACATTTTAACTGTAAAGTAAGCACTGTAGCTTAAGTATCAACATTCAATCTTGATTTCACTCTGTCCAAAAATTATTAATACCAATTGAAAAAAAATACTCTTCAACTGCTGCATTAGTTTGTGAGCAGCACACATTCCATATTGAAAATTAAATTCACCAAATTTTCATATTGTTCATTTCAGTTCATTTGAACGTTCCGTTGTTTCATGATGTTAAGGTATCCGGGACTACGTTCGGAACCGTGATTTTAAAAAGCGCATAAATGGATAATTTCATGATATTTAGTGTCACTTTAGATTAGAATAGATGCAGTATAAAATTGTTTTAAAGACATTTTTAAAAAAAATTTATTTAAATGCAATATTTTTGGTAAAATTAACTTAGAATAACCTTTTTCAAAATGTTCTCCTTTATAAAAAATGCTTCTAAAATACAATATTGGAAAACAATATCTCAGTTTCTTTTTTTCTTTAAACCTCTACCTTTTGTTGTCATAAAAACATGAATAAACCCACTTCTAAGTTATATATTTCAAAATTATAGTTGATCCTCTGTACAGAGGTCTGAGCTATATACAGGCAAAATATTATTAGAAGAAGCATTTTTCATGTTAAGATTATTTTGAAAATTGTTCATTCTATGTTCATTTTTTGTCAAAATTTTGTACTTAAATAATTTTTTATTGTAATACTATTCTTAAAGCAATTTTTATATACATTTTCTAATCTAATTGATATTAAAATATTATAAATATTATCCATTTATACGCTTTTGCAAAATCACGCTTCTCTGAACGTAGTCGGATACCTTAAGTATTTCTCTTCTGATATCTTTTAATCAATTTCAGTATGTTGATTTTTTCATTGTTTTAATTCTATCAATTTAAATATACATTCGCTAGGCTCCCGAATTCTTCAAATAGACAAATTGTTATCGATTTTAATATCAAGTATCTCTTTCTTGATAAAAACTCAAATACAATTTCTATCGTTTCTCCAATTCACTTGCAATGTGTAGTCCAAAAACAAACATTAAAAAATTGCTATTTCTTCCGGTGATATTTATGAAAAGTTTGAGACCATTCTTCGACATATTCGAAGAATAGTTTCTCTTTTGAATACAGAGATTAATAGATTAGTTTTAAAATATTGAAAAGGAGGAGAACACTTTTCGTGGAAGGACTGAACCTATGAAAGAAGAACTGTCCTTCCCAGCTAGCGACGGCTGGTCACTTTAATACCTGGTGTTTATAATTAATGTTACTCTATTCAGAGGCCTGTAGAACCCGTTCTAATGAATCTGACTTTTGATGAAACTTGAAATATATGCTATATGGACCATGGAAAAAGCTTCAGCAGTAAAAGCAGTTCAAATTCCCCACCTACTAGGAGGAAATGTGGCACCCAGAAAATAAGCAAAAAGATGTTGTAAACTACGCAACTTCTATTCAATAACAGAATATGCTCCATATGTGATCTCCATTAATATCAATGACGTGCTGAAAGTACAGCGCTTCAATGGTAGCGCTGAAGCAACCTATGGACTTCAGCCACATGGCGTACAATGTCAAGCTTTCAAATGACGAAAAAGTCCTAATTTCTTCTACAAACACTGCCCCTTAGAACCGCCAGCCAGTGTAATCGCTATGGATTTAAGTCGGTGAGCGAGTAGGCCATGCATCCGAAAATATCTGAATAATTGCATTACTATAGCTAAAGTTAGTACCAAGCAGTGCTTTGACTTGGTACTCCAATGAGGAGCTTCTGGTCTACATAAAGATAGTGGCTTGGAAACATTGTCGTTCTTGTAAAGCAGGAATGATTAACGATGAGAAATGCACTGAATGATTATATGACTAAGGACTGAAAGTTTATATAAATGTTTTACGGATTTGGCTAAGTACATTTTGATAAAAAGCGACCTGGTAGTCAAAATTTGTACTTTTTTATTGCAGAAATCTTTTTCCGTGATCCATAGCATATATTCTAAATTTTATCAAAATCCGATAAGCAGACATGTTCTACAGGCTCTGAATAGTGTAACTTTAACTATAACCCTCACCCTGGTATATAGTAACACAACAAATACGAAATACCCAACAAAACTTGAGCAGTTTGCGCTAGCTCTCATATAAGGTTGTATTTAATTAGAGTGTTATAAAGCAAAATTAGAGATTGAATTAGTTTTTGAATCAACATAGTTAATTAATGATAATTTCTAATTTACTCTCTTTTGATTTAATAAAAGGACAATCATTTCGGTGAATCCTTCAGAGTTTTCCAAGTCTTTAACGTTTGAACACAGAGCCAAGTTATGATATTTTACCGGTTTTTCAAATAACAAAAATTTTAAGAGCTATTTATATCAAGTACTAAATCTAATAAAGAATTATCGTTTTAAAACTTTTTCTATAATTTCTTATTTTTTTTGACAGCAAAATTGTGCTATGAATTCTACAAACATAAATAAAGTAACTTTAATTTTGAAATAAATATTCTATCACTTTTTAATCTTTTATAAAAAGAAATAGTTTTTTTAATTTTGATGAATAATTGAATCTGACAATATTTGGTTTGTCTATCCCTTAAAACAAATCAGAAATGTTTTCTTTGTAATGATGTTGAATTGTAAATTCTTACAAAAATTTTCGAAAGACATTAGAAGATGTTTGAAAGAAATTCTCTGATGTCTACCCTTAGTAAAGAAAGTTGGCATTGTAATTTCATCTCTTGAGCAATTCCCTTCTACTGCTGACAAATGAACGCTAATTTCTAATATCTACATAGTTGGTGAAAAGCAAACATTTAAAAGCCAGAAAGTTTTTTTTTATTTTTAAAATGTATTAATTCTATTTTAAGGTCAATAAGTATATAACGACTATCAAATTCCCTAAATAATATATAACCGACACACACACAGAACTGTTTTTAAAATTAGTTCTTTTCATAGGAAATGTACTAATAATTTGAAGTTTTAAGGTATCCTACTACTTTCGGAACCGATTTTGAAAATCGTATAAATATATATTTATGATATTTAGTGTCACTTAGATTGAAATGTACATAAAACTGTTTTAAGAATAGTAGTACAGTAAAAAAGTTATTGAAGTACAATATATTTCGGCTGAAATTCTTAACTTAGAATAAACTTTTTTCAAAATGTTCTCCATTTGTGAAAAATACTTCTATTAAAATAATATTTTGCCTGTCTATAGCGCAGACCTTGTATAGATGCTCAACTAGAAACTCAGCCATATAAATTTTAGAAGTGGATTTATCCGTGTTTTACGACAACTTAGGAGAGAAATTTCAGAAAAAAAAAACGCTGATTATATTATTTCTAATTTTGCTGAAACTCAAAAATAATGTGAATTTTTCAAAAATGATAGTTGAGCCTCTGGGTACAGAGATATGGTTACATATGGTGCAAAAATATTTATTATAATGGAAGCATTTTTCTACAAAAGAACATTTTGAAACAGGTTATTCTGCCACTTAAATGAAATATTGTATTTAAATAACTCGTCAAAATACCCTTTTAAAACAATCTTTATATGTATTCTAATTCATGACACTAAATATCATGAAAATTATCTATTTATACCTTTTTAAAATCACGGTTTCTGAACAAACGTATATCAGATACCTAGTAATAAAGACAATAATTTCACATAAATATGTGTAAATATGAATCTAAATGAAAAGTGTAATAGAGATTGTTTATTTATTTAAAGCCGAATTTTTTTCACACAAATATACGAATCATTTCCTCATTAAAATTTTCAAAACACTATGGAATCACTTACAAAAATACGTTTGATTATAAATTGCGAAAGTATGTGAGTTTATTGCATTTTATATAATACATGTACGCATCAATATTCTCATTTTTAGGTATATACTATTTCAATAAATGCTTAATAAATTTTAGTCAACATTTATTTTTCCAGCTTTTCAAATTATTAAAACATCAGAATTTTCGTTTAATTTTATTTTGCATAGCAGCTAAGAACTGTATGTTTAAAACTATGTACAACTAACAGTACAATCCAGACACAAAATAATAAATTTATTAAAATTTCATTATAAACTTATATATTTGTTTATTAAAGTATTTACTTTTATCGAAGATTATCATATAAACGTGTTTCCTAACGCGCCATTCATTTGCACTACAGGGTCACAAACGAACTACTATTGCCTATATATGGTGCTAATCATTATTTTGTTTGTGCCAATATTTATTTATTCTATTGATTAAATAGAATCACGAATTTAATATTTGAAAAAACTAAAAGTTAAATACTCAAGTGTCATCCTAGCAGTAATAGTAGGAATTGTGAACAATATTTTTAGAACAGCTGACGTTTACAATACTTCTTTTTATTTCAGATTTAGCGAACTTACGAAACATTTAAAACTTCTCTACGTAGTAAATTATCTCTGCATTAATTAATTTATTTTTGTTAAATTGGAGTGTACCCTCATATTTATAATGACAATGCAATATAAAACCCTCCCAGTTATATTTCCTCTCTAACAGGATGTTCTTCTTTTAAGACAATTTTGTTAAATTAAGCAAATTTAATACTCAAAACCATCAAAATGTCTGTATTAGTACCTCCCAATTCTTGTGCCTTCTTTCGAAGAAACTTCCATTAAAAAGGAAATTTATCTAATCCATCACCGTATTAAACGCCAAGCAACCGATCATTCTGATTTGCTTCGTAAATATGAAAACACTATAAACCCATTTTTCAAAGAGGAAAGATTTCTTATAAGATAGCAAAAAATCTTGTTTGTCTTTTTGTATTTCTTCTACAGCTATTCAACAACTAAATCATTATTTTTCTTTTCTTCTTCTAAGAAATGTATACAGTTTTGTTCCTATAATTTCTATTATATTTTGCATATAATTGACTTTTTTGTGTGTGTTCCAAAATATATGACCAGCTTTAATTCTTCTTTTAAACAACTTTGTGTTTTTTTTTTAGTCTTATTTATATATAGCTAATACACATTATTAACGGTTAAATGCTCTTAAATATATATATTTCCCAATGTGTTATTTTGATTTGAAACCTGTTGAGGTAAATACCATTTGTGTAAAATAACATAAATAAGCTGTACATTAAATTCGCTATATTACATGAAAATGCACGCGAATGTGCATGTAAAAGATTTTTAATCAATTCATAAAGAATGCATCATCCATCGAACCTGAATAATTGGTTTCCAGTTTATCAAATCCTATGAATCCTATTCAACGCTCACAGTTTCGGAACAAATGAGCAACTGGCTTTTCAAATGAAGGAGATAGTCCTAGCCTTTGCTGATGAATTTGAATAATACTCTGCTGCTTTTGTGTTACGTGCAGTACTACTTTTACTCATAATGTGATTTAAGCAAACTGAAAATTAAAATAGAAGAAAAATAGGAAATGTAGATAGATATTTCTCTATTGAGAGAATTACCAGATGTTCTCACTCAATTCCCCTTTGTTCACCTCCTATGGTATTATGGTATAAGAGTATATAAATATATATATATATATATATGTGTGTGTGTGTGTGTGTGTGTGTGTGTGTGTGTGTGTGTGTGTGTGTGTGTGTGTGTGTGTGTGTGTGTGTGTGTGTGTGTGTGTGTGTGTGTGTGTGTGTGTGTGTGTGTGTGTGTGTGTGTGTGTGTGTGTGTGTGTGTGTGTGTGTGTATATATAATAAGTTCATTTTTTTCAATTTGTTAATAAAATACTTTATTCATACACCTGCTACAGAAATACATATTTAAACCTGAAAATTTTTACCACTCTGATGATAATGCAGTATTTCAAATATCAATTCATTAACTAAATTTAATTGATTAATATTTAATTTTATATGTTAAAAAAAATTAAATTTGTTCCAGAATGAAGTGATAGAGGTATGAAATACTGATTATCTAACTACCAGGTATGGAAAAGCTTCCACTTAGGCCCCAAGCAGGAACTCTATTAATTTAAAAATTATATTACTGCTTTATTCCTTATATTTAGCTATTATTTTAAAACTTTTTCGATTGCTATAATTATCTGTATAAGAAATATTCTACACACTAAGCTACTCTTAGTGGGATAGGCAGAAAAAACTTTTATCGTGTAAATTTCACCATAATCATAAAAGTGATGTGCTTAACGGCAACTGAAAATGAGTAATAATTTTCTGTTGCTTAGAGCTGTTGTATTTGCGCTCTAAATTTAAAAAATAAATCTAAAATGTATCATATCTCAATTTGGCTTTTCTACTTTTTTTTATTCCTATTAATTTATGGAAATAATATTGTAGCAAAAATAGTTCTCTTTGTTTGTCATGGGCGCGATCTATTGCTTGGACGCACGAGCCCGAATCTTGGTAAGTGATTTCGCAAAAATAACTATTTCTTTATTTTAATTGATTTTTATTTCTTGTAATCCTTTCTTTCTTTTGCACTTTTATTATTGCTAATTGTAATGGTATTTATAAAAGTTAGCAATCATTATAGTTATGGAAAGTTCTGGAACTTTCGACGGCAATATATAAGCAAAGGAAATATTCAGTTCTTGGAATAAAATCCTGAGTTGTGAGTAGAGATAGTTTTGTCATTTTACTTAAGTATCCAATTACCACATTAGTTTAATCTAAGCGACAATATATACTTATTCTTCTAAGTATACTGAATTTCTGCATAAATTTAATTTAGGTGTAATTAAGTCCCATATTATTATTATTATATTTAGGTAGTTCTTTTTATTTTTTATAAGATTCGATGTATCAGTTTCTGTTTAAGATTTTGTTAAGGTCAATTTAAAATATCTGACTATATATATTTTTTTCTATAATTTTTTTACTTATTTTTTCTCTCTATTACAGAAACATTATTGTTCTCATTTAATAATTTCATTTTACTTTACTGTCTGGTTTATCATTCATTTGTGTTGGAGATAGGCTTAAAATTTTAACATAGCTCTGGTTTTTTTTCTATAATGTCGAAACTTTCTGCTGTACGGCAAAGGTGGATCCATAAAGCATTGCTTAACCATAAATCACTGGTCTAATTGAGCAACAGCTCTAGAAATTATAATAGATCTCCATTTTAGTCCAAAGGCTCTTTTTGTATCTGCATTTGTTGTGTCTCTTGAGCTCCAATTTCTTTCTTTTTTGGATTGTGGGTTTTTTTAAATTTTTTTCTTTTTGGTACCTTATTTCATTTTATTATACTATATATATTTACATTCGGCACCATGATTTTGCAAAATCACATAAAAGAATAATTTGTTTTGATATTTAACGTCAGTTGAAATAAATTATACATATATAAAACTGTCTTGAGAATATTCTTACAATAAAAATTTAAATGCATTTCTTTAAAAAAAGTAAAGAAATAATGACATATTTGCAATACATTCTCATTCACTTTTTTATAGTAAATGCTTCAATAATGTTTTTCCTATACATAGCTCCCCGGCCCCCGGGGTTTTTAAATATTATAAAAAAAACATCCCCAAGAACAGTTCCCGATAAAGACAAAAATTCGTGGGTAGAAAGATTATATACGAAATAGAAAATGAGTAAAATTTTAGAAAAATTTAATCATTTATTTCAATTATATGGTTCGATAACAAGCTCAAAAAGGGTTTTACCCACTTAGCCGGATGAACGCCCCCCGATGTGGCAAAAAGTAATAAAGTATCATGGTTCTCGCTGTTTATTGCCAAATTTGCTCCAATCATTCGACAAGGTCATCAACATTCCCTAGATGGTTTTTTCAATAATTCCCCGGGGATGACTAGGAGGATACCCCCGGGATCTGGTTTGGCCAAAAAGGGAAATGTTTCACAAGCTGTAAGACAGTTCATAGAACACGTGCCGCAAGTGGTCTGATCTTATCTTCTGGAAAAAAAGGGCAAGGTACGCAAAAAAGACGGTATCAAAAAAGTTCTAGAATTTGTCAAACCACACCGTTGTGCTGTAAGGGGCCTCTAATGATGACCAAAGGGGTTTTTCAAAAAATGGCACCCCAAAACCCTAACTCCTGGTTTGGGCCGTGTGGGTAAAACGAAAGCAGGATCTACACGTCCGGGCGTTTCCAGACACGCGTCGCTAAACACATAAGTTCACAGTCAATTATTTCGACCGATCGAGACAAACATCACGGTAATTGATTTGATTGTGTTGGGGGTGTCATGGGGTAGTGCGAACCAGTGTAAATTTTTGCCTATCAGAGGTCGTGAAACGGGGACACTCCGGGGGGGTCGCACGTCTGATGATTGAAAAGATGAATCAGGTGCTGTGACGATTGATCTGGAATCAGTCTCCTCTTAATCTGCTGGGGACCCCGGTCGACCACTAAACTGACTTGAAATCTGCCAATGTCCACCCGTTCTTTTCAAACGTTTTTTGGCCGCACGCTTCGGCCCATATAAAGAACGATTCCATTTTT
>BMAV01006490.1:0-15741 GCA_019973955.1 Trichonephila inaurata madagascariensis
GTTTTATTCTTCCAAAAAATATATTTCATGGAAAAGACTAAGGGAAGAGAGTATTTTCCCCGACAAACTTTCCGCAATAAAAGAAGAGAACGAGGGTGGGAAGATTCCAGTTTTACAACTAAGAATGGTCCAGACGGCCTTGGCGCGCTTTGGAAGCGGTCACCTGCGTAATATGACTTTTGTGCAGGGGGTAAAGTCTTTCTTTACCTGTCCCTGCTCATCTTCTGAACTGCTGGGGCATTTCCCTGCTACAGTTGTATGAACAGGTGTGTGACATATTACGCTGAATGGTCAAATGGACTTGATGTAGGCTTTCCTGCTTCAAAAGGATTGGAAACAACAACAACAACTAAGAATTCCCCCCATATCCCTGCCACGTTTCCCCTTTCAATGTCAGAGGTCGACAAATGGCGGCTCGCAGAGCTAGTTGCGGCTCTTCACATTCTGCCTCAATGTAGAAATAATAATTAAAAAGTTTCACTTCACAAATATGTCCAATGTTTCCATTTCCTTTGTAATTATCTATTGAAAAAAATTACTTGTATTTTCATATACCTTTACAAATTTAAGACAGTTAATTCTGTACCGTCCCATGAGAACCTCCCTCCCCAAAAAATATTTCAAGCAAAGTTTATTTTTGCATACATCAGTTCGGGAGCACTCATGTGAATGGACAAGAAAAACACTTAAATTCCCACACAGAAGAGATAAAAACACATTTCGTTTTCATGGAATGGTTAAGGGTTACTAAAAAGCGCGTTTGATTTATTTATGTATGCAAAAACAACGAAAATCAATTTTAATTCTTTGTGTCAACATGAAATTCCAGAATGAAGCATTTGCGGTATTATTGATAAGCATTTTTTTTTTCTTTTCTTTTTTGCAAATTTAAGTGTCTAATTCTCAACATTATGACATTTTCACTTAGGCTGTTATTGCATTGAGCCCGAGAAATAAAATTTTTCAATAGCATTTAAAGAAATGTAAAGGAAAGTTTGTGTGAAAGGTTAATTCAAATATTATTTTAAAAAATATTAATTTGAGCATGACATTTTTGATCGTGAAGAGCTACCAGACTTTCCTGCCTACTTTCCAGGCCATGGCTCTTCAGCTATTTTGCTACACTAACAACTTGGACCTTCTATCTCGAAAGTTTACCGAAGCCTGACCTATATCTTTACTTTCTCAGTGGAATCGAGCTCACCCAAAAGGTTTAGAGCAGTGATCGCATGTGGCTCGGTCATGGTCCATTGCATTAAAAAATTCAATTATTTGAGAACACTGTACAAAAATTTAGCAGAAAATTTTATCAATGAAGCAATCATGTGTCAATTTTGTTATTAATTTGCCACTTTTTTGTAGTAGTAGTAGTAGTAGTAGTACTAGAACCTAAGCAAGAGAGGCTTTGTCATGGATGAAAGGAAATTGAAACTATCCCGTAACTCAGTAAAAAAGCATAAAAAAATATTTTTTGTGTGTGTGTGAGTGTTTGATAGAAAGGTAATAGTGTTTAAATAAAAGTTAAAAATTAGTTCTATAAAATTTTGATCAATTTTGCACTGTCCAATAATGCTTTAATCTAATAAAATGATTTTTCCATTATCCTCATATTGCGGCCCACGTGAAATACTGATAGAAATAAATTTCAATATTTTTAAAAAATTTCCAAATTTAAAAATTTTTTTAAGAAATTTTAATTTTTTTAATTGCCATTGGGGAAAATATGAGTGTTTTTTGATAAATACTAAAAAAACAGAATTTTTTCTAAATTAAAAAAGGGCTTTTTCCCGCAAGTAAAAGATAAAAAAATTTTTTTTTTTTAAAATTAGTTTTAAAAAAAGGGACCCAAAAATGACTTTTTCAGGTCCTTGTTTTAAATTAAAAATTTTTCCCCCTTTTGGGGTTTTTTTTGGGGAAAATTATTAAAACCCCCTCAATTACGATATTATATAAAATTTTTTTCCAAAACGGGGTTTTGCAGCCCCCTTTCATTTTTTTAAATCAAGCCGGGGATGCTTTTTTTTTTAAGGGGGGAAGGGAAAAGGAAAAAAAAGGGTTGTTTCCATTTTGGGGGGCTAGGAAAGAGGTTTGTTTTTCCCCTGGTAAAAAAAAATTTAATTTTAACAACTCAAATTTTGAAAAAAATTTTAAGAAACTGAATTTAAAAATTCCCCCAAAATGATTCTAAAGATTTTTTTCTGTTTAAATACGGGTTTAAGTTCGGGGAAAAGAAAAAGCAGGAAACTTTTAAAAAAATTGAGAAATTTTTTGAGTAAAATTTGGTTCTTTTGTTAAAATTTTTTCAGAATAATTGGTTTTTTTGCCCCTTATTTTCAATTTTGGGGGGGTTTTTTTGTGGAAATGATTTGAAAAAAAATTGGAAAATTGATTTTCAGATTTTAAGGGGTTTTTTTTTGGAAAAAATTCCTTTAAATGAAATTTTGGAATTTTTAAAAAAAAAATTTAAAAAGGAAAATTTCCCTGCCTTTTTTTTATTTTCCCCTTTTTTAAAAAAGGGTTTTTCCGCACAAAAGGAACTTTTTTTGGGGGGAAGCCCCAAAATTTTAAAAAGGGTTTTTAAAAAAATTGGTTTCCCAATGATATTACCCTTTTTCTGCATGTACCCAAAGGGTATCAAAACAAAAGGTAAATTTAAACTATTTCTTTTGGGGTTGAAAAACAAGGATTTTTTTACAAAAAAAATTTTAAAGCCAAGTAAAAGGGGTTCCCAAATGGATTGTTCCCAAAACCCAAAACCGGGGCCTTTAATTACCTTTTATTGGCAAAATTTTTCAGGGAATCTGAAAAAAAAAATTTTTTCGTCAAAAAGGAAAAATTTCCCCCAACCCCCAAAAAAAATTCAGAAAAATAAGGCATAATTTCATAATTTCAAATTTTACAAAAATTAAAAATTACCCAAAAAAAAAAAATTTTAAAAAAATTAAGGGGAAAGGGTTTGGGGAATTTTATTTCTTAACTTTTTTATTTTAATTGTTTTCTTTTGCTCAACTACAAATTATTTTTCTTGACTGGCGGGGTTTTTTGGGGGGATTATCACTTTTTTTTAAAGGGAACAAAGCAACTTTTTTTCGTTTTGGGGTTTTTAAATTTTTTACTTTTTTTTCCTGGGAAAATTTTTTAAATGGGAAACCCCGGGGGCAAAAAAATACAGGGCTAAGGGCAAAAAATAAAAGGGAACTCCTTACCAAAGGTTTTGGGGTTTTCTACCCCTTCACAAAAATTTTTTTCCCTTGGGCTTTTTATTTTGGAAAAGGTTTTTAAAATTTTTAATTCAACAAAGAATTTTTCCCTTCAATTTTCCCCATTTTTACAAAAATTGGAAGGGAGTCCGAACGGGAAATTCACCCCCCCCAATTTAAATTAAATCCAGAAAAAAAAAAAATTTCAAATTTTAAAAAACCCCAAAAAAACCCCTGAAAACGCAAAAAATTTTACTGCTTCCATTAAATTTAAAAAATACCCAAAGATTAAAAAACCTAAAACCCAAAATAACATCCTCAACCCATATGGATTTTTGAAAATTTTTAAAATTTTTTTTTTCTCTATTCGGCATTTAACTAATCCATCTAGTTTCTTTTAAGTTAAATTTTTTAGGTGGGCTTAAGGGGCTGCCTTTTTAATGCTGGGCAAAAGGGGCTAAAGGGCCCGGGGCAACAAATCCGCGCCCGGGGGGTTTATGAAAAGGCGGAGGAAAAAGGTTTCTGTTTATTGCCGTTTTGGGGCCGGGTTTAAAATGGCCCTTTTTTGTTTTTCCCCACCCGTCCGTTTAACCCAAAATCCCACCCTTTCATCTTTGGGGGAAAAGGATACTCGCTAAACTGAGTGGTTTTTTTATCGCCTTTTTTTTTTTTTTCCCCTTTTTTTCCCCCTTTAAACCCCCCCCCCCCCCGGACATGACTTCAGCCCCAGTACCGAAATGGAACTAGCACGATCTGCCCCCTTTTCCCCTCCCCCGGTTCCATCCCCCCAGCCTGGGCAAACTAGGATTCCAACGATGAGTTAAATACCCATTCTGAGAAATCTCCCACGTCAACGCTATCATCCTGTGCCCCAAGATGATCCAATGGCCCCTTCACGAGACAGGAATCCTGTGGGGAAGCCGGGGGATGGGGTTTAACACTTTCCTCCTGCCCAAATTTATTCCTCCTACCCTTAAATTCCCCCTAAAACCCCCAAAAATAGCTTGGGAAATTCAAAAAAAAGCCAAAAGAAAAGGAAAGTAAGACGGCCATTTCTCCCTTCCCCGTTTTCATAGAAAAATACCGGGGGAAAAAAGCGTTTCCCTCCTCTTTTTCACCCCGGGCGACCCGGCAAAAACGGCGGGGAAAAGGGTTTTTTTGTTCCTGCTTTCGACCAGGAACTTTGGGGGTGAATGGGGGGCGTTTTTTAATTCTCCCATGATGCAATGCCCAGAATTCAAGATGGCTGTTTTCAAGTTCGCGCGTTGGTCAACTAAAACATTTAATTGATGGAACTGTCCGAGATTCGGAAGTTTAAAAGTGCCCCTTTCCCAAAAATTAAGATTCTATTCAGGGACAGGGGAAAAATGTAAATAAATTTATCTTTGTATCTCTGATTATGTTTCTAATATTTAAGAAGATACAAATATTTTAAAAAGTTTTTTAAATTATTTGAAATTATTCAATATTTTTATAAAAAATCTTTTTTTTACCCCGTTTATATTTTGAGTGTTTTATATAAGGATAAAAGTTTAAAAAATCTTTAATTAAATAAACCCCTAAAGGTGTATTTTTTGTACTTGAAAATTAATATAAAAAGAAGAAATTTTTATATTCATTCCTTTAAACCCGTAAGAACAAAAAACATTTCTTTTTAAAATCTTCAAATTTTTTATTCCTTAACCATTTAATTTTTTTTTATTAAACAAACCATGATTTACTGTACCAAAAAATATCCCTTTTTAAAACATACCTAAAAAAAATTTTTTTATAAAAATAGGTAAATCCTCCTCGGGGTTAAATAATCCAGATTTAAAAAATACTATGAAAAAGTTCTTATAAACATTTCCCTCTGAAAATCCCCTTTTTCAAACAAAATTAATTTGTTTTTTTAAATTTAAAAATTGGGTTAATTTTGTCTCAACTTTTTTTTTTAATTAAGGATTTGGGTGGAAAAAAAATTGCTTTTAAAACTTTAAAAAGGGTTTTGGGGATCTAAAATAATCTTTAAAAAAAAAACATTTGATATTTTTATACACCAAAATTCCTTTGTAATTATTACCCCTTTAAAAAGGGTTTTTTTCTTAAAATCCTGTCTCCAACATTCAGAAATAAATTAATTGGGCGTTTTTGAATAAATTAAGAAACATGTTTAAAGAAATAGGCTTTTTAATAAAATTATTTTTTTTAGAATAAATTATATTGTTTCAAAATTTCTCTTATACCGTTTTATTTAATAATCATACTAATTTTTTAACATCATTTATTGACACTTAATTTTAAAATTACATGAATGCACTATAATAAATAAAATTTTCATATATATATATATATCATCTGCTAAATAAATCACCTCTAAAATCTTTTTATTATATGGAAAATCGAGGATCTATCTGGCAATATTCACATGCATAATATCATGTACAATTTTATATCTCAAATTTTATCATTTATAAATCTAATAAAATTCTCAAAATCTTATGAAACTTTTTTCCCAATTTACTTAAAAAAAAAAAGTATTTAATTTTTTAAAAAATTTACAAAAAAAGTATTTAAAAGTCATTGCCCCAAAAAAATCAAATGAAACAATAAAAAATTTTTAAAAAAAAATTTTCTCCCAAGTCAAAGATTTCATAGATAAAAAGTCAAATTATATATGCAGTTTCTAAAATTTCCTTTTGGTTTTAAAAAAAAACTTAAATTTTTTAAAAACCCAATGATTAAAAGTAAACAAAAAATTTAAAAAAATTTTTTTTTTTCAAAATTTTTAATTTTTTTTCTCTCTAACAAAAAACTATCAGAATTAATTTAACCAAATTAATCTTTTTTTTTTTTTGGATACAATACGTTTACAAAGTAAGATTTAAATGGGCTTTTTTTAAAAGAAATTAATCAAAAAAATAGTCTTTTAGTCAAAAACTGTGCGAAATATACCAAAAATAAAAACAAAACCTATAACATTTGTATATAGGTTGCCAAAACTTTTCATAGTATTTTTTAGAAATTGTATATGGTATGGGTCCAGATTAAAATAAAAAATCAAAAATTTTAAATTTCAGATCCAAACTGGCAGGTTCAAAATCCCCTTTATACAGTCAACTTTTTAAAATTTTCATAGAACAAATTAGAATATTAAATCATCAACTTATAGAAAGAAGTTGAATAAAAAAAAAATACACGTATATATATCAATAATAATATATACACGTATTTTTTTAAAAAAAGAAATGTTTGGTGGGGAAAAACGAAACATAATCAAAAATTCCTCTTCATGATAATCCCTAAAAATTCTAGTTTTTCCTGGTTAATTTTTTTCACGTGAATCTATCAACCAATCACCCCGATTCTCAAGTAAAGCACCCCATTCTCATTGAAACGGGTCGAAAAAAAAATCCCGGTATAATCCCCCTTTCATCCCCCATTTCAAATTCCGGTATTTTCGGGTTCCCAAAAAGGGGGTCTATGGCCTCTAAAAGCTAACGGGAAATTAAAATTTTAATTTGGAAACCAATAATAAATTTAATGGACTTAGTCAAAATATCGCTTCGGATATGGCAGGAAACTCGCAACACATCACGACACAAAACACGACCAACACTTCTAATAACACCACCGCTAAAATACTCCTAACACACTCCCACCTCCGGTATTTCTCAACATAGAAAAACACTACATGGAACAATTAAAATCACTCACTAAAGTAATTCCCACACTCCGCAGCAAGAAAACCGGAGAACACTCATCAGGCTCCATACAAATAATTTCGAAGAATACAGACTGTTAAATAATACACTTGAAAAACTTAAATACCAATATATCTTAACCGTCCTGAATAATTTTCTTAAACTTCAAAAAACATCCCTGACTGCCTCTTGCTTTTTGGGCACTCTAAACAGAAAAGGAGGAGGAGAAGTGAAAGTCGCACACACAGAGAATCATGTACCATCCACAGTAAAAGATATGTATAATGCAATTCGGAATTTATTAAAAAAAGGGATTTATTATAGTAAAATCAAACGTAACTGTTTGATAAAATAATGAAAAAACTTCAAAAACCTGGTATTTAAAATTTTTTAAAAAGGTCGTACTGGTGGGCCACATGCGGCGCGCGTGTTGGACACCCCTGGTCAAGGGGGTTGCCTCTGATTGCGCAATAAAATGAACTATTCGGATTTGCAATCTGAGAAGTCCGGATGTTTTTACAAATCAAGATCGAGTCTCATCACGATCCAGCTCCTCAAAAATTTCGACACCTGTGTCTGATGTCAGACTCAGGAGAACAATGGATAAAATTCAAAAGGCGGAAAAGTAAATCAACGTATACTCCCGCCTCATTCGGGAGACTCTCGAGATGTCTACATGAAGCAAATGATAAGAGACTACGGCAGCGAAGGACCTATTAGTAAGAGAGCTAAGGACTTAGTCTCCATGTACTGAACCTAACTGCCCCGAACAATTGTCTCCACTTACTCAGGTGGAAGAAGTTAATGATAACAATGAATACCCCAACATTAAGAAACTTAAACACGTAAATTTAATGATAACAAAAACCCGTAAAGAAACTAAAGAAAATCAAGATGATTTTGTCTTTCCTAAAAAAACTGCAAGACTCGTAACCCCCATTAAAACCCCTAAACCAACTGAAATCCAAAACAACTTTGAAAACTTAGAGCAAGATGTCGATCCTTCGCTCGAACCTGAAAGCGAAAATTTAATTCCCAAACCCAAGCCCCCTCCTCCCCATTATGCTAAAAGTAAAACCTAATTATAAGGAGTAATTAAAAATTCTTAATGAAAAATTTCCTTGATTTAAATAGCAAGACCTCTGGTGACTACATCAGACATCTACTAAAACAAGTATAGAGGTCTTACTCATGCCTTGGTGGAGACTTCGAATACTATGTCGTTCCCCCACCCAAAGAAATAAAACCCATAAAAGTAGTAATTAAGGGACTCCCCATTTTAACTAAAACAAATATCACTTCAGACTTAGAGGACCTTGGCTACACTGTAACCAGTTGTAGCCAACTAATTTCAAAATGCACTAAAGTCCCCTTCCCTTTTTTTTCCTTGTTACATTATCAAGAAATTACCAAAATATTGCAGTTTTTGATCTCACCCATTTAAGGTACAAGCAGGTCAAAGTAAAGGGGTACCTCATTTGAGGTATCACTCAGTGCTTTAAATGCAACAATTTCTATCATACGGCAGCCAATTGCCACCAAAAGTCACGTTGTCTCAAGTGTGGTTAAGATCATATTACGAAAGACTGCGACATCAAAAAACGGCAGGAGAATCCCTTCTGCACCCAGCTGAGGGTGATGGGTTGCCGTAAACAAAACGAGATACTCTGACGTCAGCCACGCTCTATCTCCATATTGAAAAATTACTCACCGATTTTTCTGCTAAGGAAAACGAGCATCCAATATTATTTTTTATTTCGCTCACGCTTTTGTTGATGGACGTAAGCAGAAATGGAGCACCATTCTGTTTAAAATATTATACGCCGTTTAAATATTATACACCATTAAAATATTATGCAACATATCTAATGCGTTTGATGAAACCGAAGCCGACATCTTGTTTATGACGTAGGGCGTCGAAGAACCCCATTGGCTGGAATTTCAAGCAACTTTTATTTGGAACAACCTTTTCAGCTCACTGGGAAAAAGTTGTTCGGAGATGTTGCGATGGCAACTGAGTAAAAATTGCACGAGTTGGACGAAAAATTGTTCCAAACTTGTACGTGTGATAAGGCCTTAATATGTAAGAATATTTCATAATAGATTATGTTTTTAACTACGATTGTCTGTTGTTTAACACTTATATGCACTCCTCTTCATTCATGTATCGTGCCCTCCTTTGGTTCATTCTTTTTATTTCAGTAGATGCTTAACTTCATCAAAAAATTCTCACAAAAGTCTGAACAGCATAGTGGTATGTGACCTAATTAACTCCCGAACTGTCCGGAAGCGTTCGATTTTTGAAATCATATTTTATTTATTTATTTATTTATTTTGAAGCCCAGTGATATAAGCAAATATAGGAGAAGATTTTTTGCCTAAAACAATATTTAATCCTACACTCTTAGTCCGGAATATGAGAGTTGACTAATGTGTTATTATGGACATGTTTACTATGACTTTTTATTTCTACATATTTTTTTGCATGAAGTTATAAATTTATAGCAATTTAGTAAGATATATGCTAATATTATATGTATAATTTCCCCCAAGAGAAATTTTATATTAAAATTAAAAATAAGTTATTAGAAAAATTCTTTCTTTTTCAAGCCTAAAACATAAAAAGAAAAATTTTTTTTTTTCCCTCCCCCCCCTTCATGGAAATTAAAGTAAATTAAGCTCCCAACGGTTTCAATAAAAAATGTTTATTAAGCATGAAAATAGATGCTCATAACATTTCGTCGAAATTTCCCAATTTCAGTTACAAATACATTTTTCCTTTTTCTTCATTTTATCTACTGCATTCGCTATCTAAAAGCTTTTGAGAATGTTAAGAGCTATAATTAAACATGAAATTATTTCACGCGAAATAATGTCAATATATACTTGACATAAAACTATCGCCAATAAAATATCTGCCATATGTATGCAGTTTGGCAAAAAAGTTCAGTACTCTTACTTTAGACACCAAAATACTTTTGCTGCACTCTTTTCAATCCTGTAACTGATTTTAAATAAAGGTACAGTGCGGGGAAAGTAGTCCATCCATCATCAACAATGCCAAACCGGTTGCGAACAAAAGCTATGGAATGTGTGTTAACTTTCCCCTCTCTACGTTGCCCATTCTAGAATGAATGAAAATGAATGCGTCTTAACCTATGAATGATGAAGCACTAACAAAGGAAACACTCAAGGTCAACGTCCCTTCACACCTGCATGCTACATCGCAGCCTGTGTATTTCCACGAAAATCACAAGCCCCACTTCAAAGACTCTTAAAGATATGGGATTGAGGACTGTTGCCCAAAAAAACGCCATCCACCCAAACAATTCCGATTTCAGCGATCTACCCAATTCCGCGATTCTGAATGAACGAGATTTCCCTTTCGCACCGACATAATCATTCTTCCATCAGTTACGTCGAACATGGATCCCGTTTTAATGTTTTAAGACGATTAACGTTTCGTTTTAATTTCACAAACGACCTTTTTCTTTTATATATATTTTCAAATGAAATCAAAAACAAAAAAAAAAAATATAAGAATGGTTATATTTATTTTTTTTTATATTTTGCCTGTTAGTATCAATGTAATTATAGTCTAAAAGTAGTAAAAATAATAAAAATGTTTGTAACTATATTATAAAGCAATACTTTTTCAAATAATAATTTTTTGTTTTTAAAAGGGATTTTTTAAAAGTTGTTATTACTACAGCTTCTGTAGCATATAACAACTATTTTTTTGATTATGTATCTAAAAATGGTTTGATAATACATTAATGAAATAAAAATTTTACATGCCATTTACATTTTGTTTGTTTCATATAACAAAATTTGAGATCTATGTAGTAATAAATTGACATGTTTTTAAAAAATTAAAATTATCGACAATATCGGTGTTTTATTTTATTTTAGCATTCTTATAAATATTTAATTTTTTTCTCTCCCAAAATTAAATAAATTCATATCAAATTGATCTCTGAAGCTATTTCAAACATCCTTCAGAATATCCCCCAAAAAAACCACATTTTGCTTTTAAGTATTAAAGTAAAGAATAAAGTTTTCAAACTTCTAGAATTGAATAAAATAATACATGCAAAATTAATTTTATTATTTGCGCAAGATTAGCAGGGATAAAATACAGCCTATACACTCGGCGACAAGAACTAGAGTTAGTTTACATAATGAAAAAGAATACTATTAATACCAAAAATATAAGCGCCATCTATTGGCATAAAAACAAACTCATATGCTAACCCTAACAGAGAAATTCATTATCTTCAAACAACTGAAATCAGTTTCTTTAATAGAAACTTTATGTGAAAAAATCCCTAATATAAAAAACAATAAAAATAAACACTCTATTTGTTTAAATTCGCTTTTTCTTTAAGAAATAGCTCCCGGCTGCTGGTGATTAATTAATTGAATATTAACGTCGACCTGTTTAGCTACACGAGTGCTTTTCGCGACGGACCACGTAATTTTGAACCATGGTCAAGTGACGTGGACGACACCTGAGCTGGCACACCCCTCTCCTAACTACCTCACTACACCAACGGGAGGACGTTTCAGCTCTCGACAGATTTAACGTGCATCGCTTCCCTACACGGCGGGTCTTTAGGGGTACTGGGCTCGAACTCGTGACAAGGCAAGCCACGATCCGATGCCTATACCACTCGACTACCGCGGCCCCGGCTGCTGGTGAATGAGGGAAGAAAATCTGTCCTGCCGAATCACGCGTAAGTCAGAATGACGGCGGATTGAACCGGTTTCGGTTGGTGAGAATGCGGGAAGCGAATCTTGGCTTATTTGAGCGGGAAATTACGAAGCCGAATCCTGGTGATCAGACAAGTTTGATGGTGAATGAATCGGAATCGTTTGGTGTGAAGGGAGCCTTATACATTTCATACCTCAGGCCGGTTTTATCCGTAGTTGTGCCGAAGGTAATAATAAATTTTCTGTCAACTCGATAATGACCAGTGCTTAAAAGGCCCCAATCTGTTGTTCCCTCAAATCCCTATGAAAAAAATTCTTAATCTGTGAGAGCATAATATAAGCATTTGTGAAACCATATTGTTAGAAAATATGAAATCCACTTGAGTTTTCCCCCAATAATGGATTACACACCTAAACACTAACAAATATAAAATGTTTTTAGTATTCTATAAATAATTAAATATGAAGAAAGTAACAAGTTATTGATGAATTTAGAAAATTTCGATGGGATTGAGAACAAAACTTTGGAATTTGAGGACACATACTTATTTCAAAGTGTAAAATTTTTGTAACGCTCTCGATCATGTTAAATCCAATAGGGATTTAAAAATAGAATATTATCGAGTGTTGATGGGATTAGAAGAAAATTAGGAATAAAATAGAATTACGAAATAAAATCGCTTGAAAAGAAACTATTAGTGACCAAGGAAATAAAAAGTATTTTATGACCTTGTCAGATTAAAGCTAACATTTAAATAAAAACCTTTATATTATTGCAAAAAGACAAATTACAAAGTGACAAAAAAAACAAAAAAATTTACCGATAAGTTGTTGAGCCTTCTTTTTTTACCCTAATGTTTTGAAAAGAATTTTACAAAAAAAAAAAAAAAAATTAATTTGAAAGTTAGTAAAAGCACTTATTAAACAATTTGAAAAAAATATTAGACATAAAAAAAATTTAACACTGCATTTTTAATGTTTTTAAAAGTACATAAAACTTTGAAAGAATTTTATGACTCAAAAGTAATTTCTTTTCTCTATAAAAATATCTAAACAGCAATCGACAAAATTTAAAAAAATAAATGTAATAAATAGACACACCATATATTTATGAATGCAAGCTGATTCGTGTATAAGCAGAAAACGCGTATTTTGTTAAAAGAATTATCCAAAATTCGAAATAAGCGAAAAAACAGTTCCTGTAATTTTGAAACATTTTGCCACGTGGGTAAAATGGTGGAAAAATTCTTCCAATCAGATTACTGTAAAGTAAAACGCCAGACGTCAACGACGATAGTTTTACTTCTGGTAATCCTATTTAAAGCTAACACTTTTTCTGTTTCATTTGTGTTAGCTTGATCACTATTTGTGCTAGTTCAACTTTCTATACCATTTGTGCATGTGTTTTTTGGAAAATAAGAAGGAGGATAAATTCGAATAATATTCATTTCAAACAAGGGATTGCGTTTGTTAGTGGTATACACAAGTTTGTAACTGGATGCTTAGAATGGCACCTACTCTTTGTAGATTTTGTATTAGTAAACAAAAATTTAAAAAACTTTTAAAGTAGCCCGCAAAATCAAACTATGAAGCATTTTTTTCAATTTTTGACGAAATCCGAGATTTTAAAATAGTCAAATACCTTCGATCATTTGATGCAATAAAAAAAAAAAAGAAGATTTGTAATACATTTAAGAAAAAAATTTAGACATAAAAGATACAACTTGGAAGTTATGATGCAATAAAAAAAAAGAAGATTTGTAATACATAAAAGATACAACTTGGAAGTTATTTACCTGAAAAGCTATATTACACATATTCGAAGTCCAGTATTATTTATCCACTAATTTTTTCATCTTTCAATCTCAAATTCATTTCTTGAATTTGGTACTGAAAGATGTCTTTCCTTTATAAGTGGATTTTAAGATTTTCTTGTACATACCGACCATAACCCTTGACTACAGGAATACTAAATACACCGAGAAAGATTTGAACTCACTACAAGAAAAACCAGTTTGACCAAGAACACGCTTCTACTCTTATCTGCGCATGCGCTAGATTAATTATATGTCGCGTATGTTTGCTCCTTAGCTATTCAAGTTCTTACAGAACAATGTACTGGCATTGTGAATTAGAAATGCGCAGAGTATATAAAATAAGAGTTATATGATAATATATTTTTTCTTATGGATATCAAATATCGAGACTGCTTGCTCAATTAACCTTTAGGAGACGGCGGTTTTTGTGAGAAAAAAGCCCTTAAAGACGGCATTCCAGCGAAGTATACTTCCCCCTTTTTTGCAGCTGATTGATGGCACCATACATCGGCGGACAAAAGAAGCAGTGCAGTCATTGATACCCTGCTGAAGAGTGGGGATGTTCGTGGCTTAAAAAGTCCCTAAACACAAATAGTCTCCCTTTCTTAGGGAAACATGTTTTCTTGCAGAATCCAATACAGTAATTACTAATGTTTTCAGTTCAAGAAAATTCAAAAAATTTATTTATTACATTTTTTTAAAAAAAAATATTTCCTTACAATTTAAGCTGCTTCGTACCTAGATTTCATCTTCAATATTATTAAGAGCGTTGAGAAAAATAGAGCACAAAACAGTGGTGATAATATATAACATTTCATAAAAAAATTAAATGCTTATATCTTTGTAGAAAAAGGTACAATAAAATAATCCAAATTTTTTTTTTTAATTAATTTTATTTAAGAAAAAATTATTTATATTTTGATTTTCAGTAAATTTATTAAAATAGTTATAAAATGTTTTAAATTTATTTTTAATTCATTTAAATGCAGGAATTTGGTACACACCTGATGTTAAAACTTAAAATAGTCAAATTAGAAATAAGAAGTAAATAATATGATTCATCATAAATTGCACATAATTATAATCAAAAACACAAAATAAAATAAAAAGCAAAATTGCTGATCCTGTCTCTATGCTATAATGTAAAGTTCAGACTTTCTCAAATCAATAATGAAGTGTAAAAGCTCTTACAAGTATTCACAGCATCTGCATGCCAATAAACATATTGTCATAAATAAACTATGCTTTTTTTGGAAACTTAATTGTTACTCAATTTATAATTGTTTTCTTTTTTAGAACATGCCACAAAAATCTTAAAAATTTAAATCCTCTTAAGAAATTTTGTATATATCTTCCATAAAGGAATGATACATTTGATGTATAATTGTCATTTTTTATTTTTCTATAATCCATTATATTGTGATACATTAGAATTCATAGTACTCAACGAATCCCAAGATTAAATCTACATTTTATTAACAAGCCATATTCAAAGTTAAAATCTTATTTTAATTTGATCTAATTCTTTTTATATAAGATGAAAATTATTATAAAACATTTACTGTGGCAAATAAATGAGATGTATAGCAGTTAGGGTTTCGCATTTTGCTATAAAATGTGAATATTCTAAGCCTATAAATGTTGACCCTTGTTGAATTGTGCGACATTGTAATCTCTACATGTTTTTATTGAAAAATGGTCACGATTAGAGGTTCCATTGTGTAGCAGAGCTGATACGCATTAAATCAAAATCCTTACGTTATCGTGGTGTGGAAATAAGAAGTGGGGGTTCTAGCTCCGCTCTCGTTACTTGATCGTCATTTAAATTACGAGGTCCGTCTTATTACGTTGACCCTAATAGAACTCATAAATGAAATATTAATATATCAATTTACCTTGTGTTCCTAAAAATAAATTCTTTAAATATACATTAGAAATTTCAAATTACATTTTTTCCAACATTAATAAATGGTTTTCATTAGTAAAAAAGAGAAAATGCTTTGAATTTTTAGAATACTTGACAGTAAAACGCAAACAATAAGCTGATATCAAATACAAAATATTATGACAGCAAACATATTTAAGTTGTCGAGGAGCTTCATGTATCTCGGTAAACTTGTTTATATAAAAGGATTATATTATTCTTATTTATAATTGTTTCTTTTGCGAGTAAGGACAACATATTGGGTCTTAACTTTTTCATCTTTTTGTACAAAAAAGGGTTTTATTCTTAGCCTTTGAATAATCCTTACTTTTTATTTAAAATTTCAAAAGAATTGCCTAATATTGGTTAAATTCTAAGATTACTGCTCTGATTTTTGTGCGATA
>BMAV01006491.1:15358-48955 GCA_019973955.1 Trichonephila inaurata madagascariensis
ATGAATTTCGTGGGCCTCGATCTGACTACGTCAGACAGGTGGCATTCTCTTAACTTTCTAACTCGTTTCTCTTTCTATGTTTTTTCTGTTTGAATGGTCATTCCATTATCCACCACCTATGGACTCGCCGTGTCCAGGACTGGTAAAAGTAAGGAAAGAATAATGGAATGGTTTGGCTACTCTTGTTTTCTTCTTACCTAACGACATCACGAATCCCTCACCCTTTTATAAATTAATTTACTAAATTATTAGAATTGTTTGTGCAGTTACAGTATATACATTATTGTATGAACTGTTTTCAACCAGTTCATTATCATTTCTTCATCGCTTATAGCTTTACTATTATTTACTTTTAGACACCCTTGTTCTTTGTTCAGTCACTGTCATTGTACTGGTACAACACAGAATTTCTTCGAGCTTTGATCCTTTTAAATTCATTAATAACATCATTGTCATCCATTTCTATGGAAATATCTTTTTGAGTGCGTAGCAGCATGAAACTGTTCAGCTTTTTACTTTCCACAGTTGAACTTATTTCAGTCTTTATTCTCTTAAGGGAAGAAATATTTCTTTCGTGATTTGTTAGGCGGAGGTATATTCGCTGTAATTTTAATTTTTTATCTTTTTTCGCCCTCCAATTTTTCGCGCCTCGATATTTTTTCGCCCTAGGCAGGTGCTTAGTGTGCCTAAATGGAAAAGAGGCCCTGAATCTTATAATTAAAGGATGCACGAAATATTTGAATTGCATGTTTGTGTGAGCTCAACTCCGTTTTCAGCAACTATCTAAATAAAATTTATTAGACTCATATATTTCACCAAAAATTTTAAATGAAAACTCTGAAGCCCTAACACTCATGTCAGCTTTAATAAATAAATAAAAAAAGACATTATCCAAAAATAAACAGGTAATTTTGACTTAAACATTACTTTAGGAATTTATTATAGTTTTGGCATTTAATTTTTTTTGTGTGTGAATAGATATTTATTTCATGAGTAATAGTTTATTACTTTTGTGTAAATAAAGTACATATGTTACTGCTCCAATACAGATTTTCAATATATTATTTTTATCAAAATCCTCTCTTTTAATGCCTCTCTTTCTTAGATTTCTGTGAGAGGCAAATCACACATCGATTATGGGATTTTTTTCCCCTTAATTTTTATCTCATTATCCTGCTCATAAAGAGAAACACAAGAGATTTTTTATGTGATACGATATTTTCTGTTGAATGCACAAAAATGAAATTTTAATAACTATCGAGTATATGTCCTGTTTTCCAAAACTAAGCAGTTTATTCGATAAAATAACATTAGCCTTAGAACTATTGTTTGTTAGAATAAGATTAAGATACTTTGTACATAATACACACACACACACATATACATATGTTGTATCGTCCTCTCATTAGAAGAACATTTCACGACAATACTTTTCAAATTTGATGAACGAAAGAGAGCAGAATGCCCATATTTGGGCATTGTGTTCTTCGAAAATAGGCCGTGTATTCTTCTCTCATGCCCGGGAGCTAAATAAATGTTGAGCCGGATCTGGAAACAGCTTTGATCATACCTCCCCTCCTCATTCGTTGACATCAGTATGTTTCTTAGTCACAACAATTTATAGAAGAGACACTCATGTTGAACAGTTTCTATTATTTCGTTACTTTCGTACATGTGGGCCGCGAATTATTTGAATGAAAGAATTTCGGCCTGTTGTAATAAGGACATACCCTGGAAGGTATCCTCAGTTTCAAAGTGAAAAGTCAATTGATAGATCTTCCATATGGTGTACGAGACCAAAGAAACAATGGAGTTAGGACCAAGACGAGAAGAATCGTGCCCAGACCCGCTACACTCACCAATCAAAGATTATCACGCACCAGTGAGTGATCTTGGACGATACCAGCGAAAGGGGTTCCTGGGACAGCCACACCCGGAGACTCTCATCTGAAGATCAGCAAAAATTAAACAGGACTTGAACTTTTCTCCAGCAAAAGGCTGTAAAGAGTAAAATTTTTAAAAAATGAATTGAATTTTCTTAAATTAATTTCAAATAAATGTCTTTTGGACAGTAGTTGTGCGATCCCTCGCATTACAAGGAAGTTAAATAATTTGGAGGGCTCACTCTCTACGCTACAAATTTATTTTCCAAAAAACATCCAATATATTTACTACTATTTTAAATTTATTATCATGTACAGGTTATAATTTTATTTAAATTCCTTTGAGAAAACATTTTTTTTAAAAAAAAATATGCATTGTAAAGCGCAAATTAATTTTTTAAAAAAATTATTATTGATTAAAATAATAATTAACATTAAAAAAACATGTATATTACAGAAATTTCCTTGCCACTCGAAGTATGTTTAAAATCTTCACCTTAAGAAGACCTACCGAACGTTACCCAAGATATATTTAATGTAAAATAGATTTTGGAAGAAAAGGATCTAACTTATTCTAGAGTGATAAATTTAAAAAACTACAACCCTTCATTTAAGATGGGCATTCCTGGAATATAAAGCAAGACTAGTTTCATTTATCGCCAAGGTTTGTTATTGAAGGGCAAAACTTACAAAGTTCTTACAGAGGGAATACCACAAGAAAACGTGACGCGCATAACAACAAATTTTATCAAGTCTTCGACAGATGTTCCTCAAGTTATGCGTGAAAAATAGCGGTAACACCTTTGAATTTTAAATGAGCAACCATCGGCATGTTTTTGAACCACACTCATGTAAGTCAAGAAGTTCCTCCTCTTCTGTGTTTATTCTCCTTTTTGTACCGAGCGATTCATTTTCATTCGATGCAGAATGACATGTGTTTTGGGATTATGTGATATTAAATATTCCTTTATTGCATTAATTTACATTTTACAGCATTATAAATTCTTTTTGTTCATAAACTTGAAAAATCACGATGATGTTCTTGAAACGTATTTAGAAAGAAAAAAAAGTTAGTAACGTTGACTACACGTTACTAACTTACTTTCTTTCTAAATACATTTCTTCTAAATACGTTTCTACTTCGTCATACTGTGACGGGCTCACGAGTCTTTTCTTTAACATAACCTCTGGGTTCTTTGGTGTCCAAGATTAATGGCAACCAATTAAATTTCCAACCAAAACTCAAGAAGCGAAATGTGAACAAGAAATGCAAATAAGATAGCTTTTAAAAGAACAGAAGTTTCAGTAAGCGAGATGGCAATTTGGGGAATGTTATGTTTGGAAGAGATACAAGAGTGAATTGATAGCCTATCGTAAAGTTACCTGGAAACCCAGCTATTACTACAAGGTGCATACCATTGCACGCGCGCCCAGACGTTTCCTCATAAAAATATCGAATCTAAGTTTGGATTAAGGTAGGACTGATTATTTAATATTAAGATTGTAATATAATTAGAAGTGAAAGTAGGCGGATTAAATAATTATTCAGAGAAAGTTGTCTAAGTTACGTGATTCGGTTTAACTATCATTGTGTGCGTTGTTCATTATAGATTCTCACTCATTTAAATTTATCTTAATTGTTAGACATTTAAGTCCTATTCTTAATAAAGTCATCTTAAGAATTTAAAATGTCTATTCCTTTTGCAAATCCTACACCTCTAGCTCACGCTGACAATCAAAGATACGGTCACTATATGGAAACGGTATCACAATACTTTCTAAATCGTAAAATTTTTCGAATAATCGTAAATAATATAAAATAAAAGTGAAGAAGTACTAGAACTTACAGTGCTAAAGCAGGAAGAAATTGGAATTCACCAAACAAATGTAGATACAAAAAAGTCTTTGGACTAAACTGGAGACTTATTATGATTTCTAAAGCTGTCGCTGAATTAGGCCAGAGAGTTAGGGTTAGCAATGCTTTATGGATCCAACCTTCCCCGTACAGCAGATATATATATATATATATATATTCGAAAAATTTTAACCTACAAATTATCTTGTTTTTAATGCAGTATTTTCAGTAGGGGAAAGAGCATTGTATTACATTGCAGGGGTATTTATTTATGATTTTTAATAAAACCTTACATCAGTGATTTAAATTACTTAAATTCTAAAGATAAAAAATATCATTTAGATTTTGAAAATGTGTGTAGATGGACGCTACATTATTATTATTATTATTATTGGAGACTGAAGATCGGTTTATAAAAAAGTGATACCAATTTTATGTCTAGCCAAACTTTTTAATGTTTACAATACTAAGAAAAGTTCTGTAAAATATGATGGATAAGAGTTATAAATCAATTTTAATAAAAAAGCAATAACTAAAACTATAGGAATAACCTTAAAAAAATATTTGTATAATTGTCTATACTGTAATACTAATGGTATTAATGTTTAATGATATATATATATATATATATATAAGCTACAGTATCACCATTTATAAATTGAGTAGCCTTGTGGTCAAATATAGGTAATGCACGGAAGTGTGAATATTTATATTATATTTATAAATAAAAAACAACCTAATAGCCTTTAAATAATAATTTAATCCGTACAATTTACAATTTCTTCATACAGATAACTATTATTAAAATTAATTTGGTGTTCTTCTTTAAAAAAAACGATTTTGTGAGATCGTTGTAATTTTTGCTTTTTTTCTCAGTTAATATAAAACTGAAATCTGTTACATAACTTGTAATAATATTAAAAAGTGATAAATGTACATTACTATTCCAAGAACGTATAAGAATAACAATATTGATATTTAAATCGTATCTCTTGTCAAAAATATTAGTACTTATAGCAGAGCTTCTCATACTGTGTGGTGTGCCCCCTAAGGGTTCTACGAGGAAGACACAAGCATATAGAAATGTCGAAAACAAAAGATTATTGAAGGGAACTAATTTACTGAAAGTAAACAAACAAAATGCATTCCGATGTGATGAAAAATAAAATACACATTTATACTAATATAATGCACTTATAAATGTATCAGTATAGCACAAGTATTTTATAACTAATTTAAAAATACTAAGTTAAGAAATAGTTTAATAACTAACAGTGACCACCATGGGCTTGTCATATTTAAAATTATATACAAAGATTAACACTTATGAAAATAATATGTACGGTTTAAAATTAATTCCTTAACTGTCGATTAAAAGTTACGCTAGTCGCTCTCCAATACCACCATTTTCCACGTAGGCGCGTGATTGTGATGTAATGAGGGGAGGGAAAGAAAAGGAATAACTAAGTAAATCGTCTGAAATAAGTAAATCCTTCACAAGCACTGTCATCCTTTTATTACATTCCAAAGCCTTTGAAATAATTTTATGGATAGAAGTGCACAGGAAAGATCGTACTTCTGAAAGATGTATATATACGTCCGGGGCAATTAAAGCTTTGGCAGAGCGAAACGTTTATGTTCGCCGGTGGCAGTTAAGAGGTTGAAGTCGTATTGTAGCCTTAGCGTCAAAGAATAGTATTATCGATTTCAATGCATTGTTATTGTATGCGATGAAAATTATAGTTGAATATCGGGTCACAAATACTGATACTTTGGGAAGAGCACTGACTTATAATATTATATTTTAATTATTTTTGAATACCAAGAAAACCTATGAGATATTTGTTAGTATTTGTCTTAATCAGATGAAGGTAGTCTGGACATTGATTTTCAAAATTATCGATAGCCATTGAATAAATAAAAATGTATTCAAATGAATTCAGTTCATAATTTGCTTAGTAAAATACGATATACAATAGCATTTTATACATATATACATGATAAAGATATATAAACAAAGTATAAAAGGAGAAGTAAATTCGAGATTTAATAGAACTATTGTTTATAAACACTTTTTTCCATAGAATATTTTCTGTTGTGTTGTTGTTGTGGGTGATGCTACCTGTCTGACGTAGTCAGATCGAGTCCTACGAAATTCATCGTGGCAAGGTTCTAGAAGTACGCCTATCATTGGCCTAGGAATTGAGTACCATACAGGTGACAGTACGAATTAGCTCGGTGAAATTCCACGAAGGGACGATAGATGGCGACACCACCTATCTTCACCTCCACAATTTTGGCATGATGGAACTAAGGGGGAGGGAAATAATCTCCATTCCCCTGCACTCGTGATTCAGCCCACAAGACTTTCGTACCCACTGATTTAACGAACACGTACTAGAATATTTTCTGAAAAATACGAATAAAAATAAGGTGTGCTAAAAGCTCCATCAAATATTTGGCAAACGAGAATAAAATTGATAATAAAGGTAAATTTAGTTAGTAACATTATTTACATTAAAAAATTATTTCCTTGTTTTACATTCAAGAGTTTTCTGAATAATGCACTCCTGAGTTGATTCATCTAATTTTTACTGTAAATAGATGAGTAATGTATTGTCCATGTAATACATTTGCAAACTGATCTAAAAAGTTCTGTATAGGCTATCACGAATTTTTAAGAAATAAATTTTTTCATGAATTTTGACTTATTCTTTTAATTTATGTAATGATTAAAATAAAAATAAAAATCTTTCTAATAATAAGACTAATAATAATTCATACCGTTTAAAGTTCACTCAAATGACAGTGCTATACATATTTTCTAAAAACGTTTTTATGCGTATCAGTTCAAAGAAGAATCAAGCTCTATAAATTAGAGTTGTCTGTCTATGTATTCTCGCACGACAAAATACTAATGTGCATCTCTCACGCAATGAATTGACAAAATGTAAGAGCTGCTTTCCTAGAACGTGTTTTACATATTCAGTAGGTTTGTACATCGATTCTGCGAAACACAAATATGTTATTCTCACACAGAACTTCAATTAGTAGAATCAAGTCATGTATACATATGTGTTTGTTAGATTGCAATGTAAGCAACTATAATCAGGAAGCTTATGTTTCTTGCTCAGAGAAAATCACGGTAATCTTGGATGTGTAGCATTTTTCACAAGAATTAAAACTTCCATTTCAAGTTTTAGCATACTAGTGAAAACGGCAAATTGGGAAAATTCTAGATATAATTAAGAAAGTACTAAATGTTGTTTTCTAATTCATTACAGTAACTCTAATATTTATTGTTAAACTTTACAGGCACATTTTAACACATTCTTATCTAGAAATTTCTGATAGGTTAACGATAAACAACGGGTAAGTTTAAGGGAAAACACTTTACGCTAGAATAATACTTCTGCAAGTTTCAATGATTAGTATAAAATAACATTACACACAAACAAGTAATAAAAAAGAAACATGATCAATGAATATAGTTTCTACTTCATACTTTAAAAGTTAAGCATGTTATAGCCTCACGCTCCATCTCGGTACTCATACGTAGTGATTTCACATTTATGTTTAATTAGGCTAGGATGAAATAACAGTCAGTCCTCAAGCCATTTACTTCCACACTCTTCTTTACAAATATAGGGAAAGCAGGGAAATTTAGCAGGGAAATTTGACCGGTCTCGTGCGTGCGTATCCTCGCCGAACGTACGGGCCTGGGGAGGCGCTTCTTTCTCCTTCCACTGGTCCTGAAGAGGTTAAGTGGTCTGGTCAGTGCCCATTGATCTAAAAAAATCACTTATTTAAGAACAATATATTGAAAATTTGGTGTCAAGATAAATATATCAATTTTGCTGTTGATGTCTTACAAGTGCTAATTGATATCCTTTTTTTATTTGTAACGGTTACGGTTAGTGATAACAGACAACAGTGGAGTAGTGACAGTTTTATGGGTGGAACTAATTCTTAACAATCTTTTCTATCTTGCAAGCGAAAAATATTCGAAGGAAATATATCGTTTCAAGACGATTGAGAGGTTGATTAGTTTGTAGTGAGAAACAAATATTTATCAGTAATTGTTTGATTTGTCACGAAAGTGCGGCATTTAAAAATACCAATAAACAGGAATCATTCAATGACACTTTCTCTCCAAGAAATCTTTCAAGAGATGTAAATAGGCTTTATTGAATATTCTTTACAACAGCAACGAAGTGTTTTGTCAGTGGTAATTGGACAGCGGTAACAAATACCTCTTATGATGTTTGTTATATTATTGATAATCATATGAAATCGTTTATGCAGAAATTGTGAAGGAGTGTTTCATAAATGCTTCTAATTTAGTGTTAGTGAAAAAAATAAAAAATATAAAATAATAATAATAATAATTAAAAAAAATAAAACAGGAGTTATATATAATATTTTGATCAATTTTCCACATTTTAAGTTTCGATGTTATCTTGGTCTTAAAGCATTTCTCCAACCCCCTCCATTTATCCTCATATTGTGGCCCGCGTGACATAGCTGACATATGTATGCGGCCCAGTAGAAAAAAAGGTTGAGTACCCCTGGTGTAAACACTACTACACCTTACAGACCCACGCTTTCAAAGCGCCTTCTACATTTGGACTTTAACAAGCATAACAAATAATATTGCAATGTAACACGATCCTCTCTGGAAATTTGGTTCTTTTTTAAAAGAAAGAGGGGAGGGGGAGGGAATCGTGTTTGTATTTATTTTCTTCATTTATCAATTATGGTTGTCCAATTATTTTCGTCGTCTTATATTCGTTCCTGTAGAAACCGTAAGGAAAAGTTTTTTTGTTTAAATCTATTTCTGTTTCTTCTTGTCTTTTACTGTCTCGGAGCTCAGAAAATTTTGGTATTAAATAACCGTTGTTGAAAAATATAAATTAAAAACGATTTGAGTTCTGGAAATATTAAAAAAATTAACTTTCATAAAAAGAAGATAATTAGGGGATCACATCAAATAATGCAATTCCACAAAATAAATGAGTTACACGAAAACCTGTTTATAATTATTTTGAGATTTTTCAACAGTATTTATAAAAAGATTGTAAATATGCATCATATAATACATTTAATAGGTTTATAATAAACAATAAAAATCTTGTAATGGTTTTGAAAGAAACTTGAATTCTGAGGCAATGAGTTGAATAGTTGACGATCGTTATATATAGACCAATTCAACTTCATCGACATTCACTTGACATAATCTGAGAAATCAAGCAAAAATTTTATTAATAAAATAAGTTTAAATGATAATGAAACAAAAACATATCTGTATGTAAAGGCATCTCTCCAATTCTTTTCTCTTTTAATAGGATATCTAATTTCACATATAGTTTCCTTTAGAAAAAAAAAATAATTCGTACTTAAGAATAAATATTCCTTTAATCTTTAATAAAATTTTCGAACTGGAAAAGCATGTTCAGTGTTATCTTATTAAATTTGATAATAATGCAGGGGGGAAAATGTTATTAGTATACATAAAAATATAGAATATTATTGAATTTTTATTTTTAATATTATTAAAATTTATATAAAATTGTATAAGTTAACCTTTAGTTGCGTTGCCCACTCTCATAGATTCCATATCTTGCTCCCATTAACTTTTCATATTTTTTTTGCTTACTTTAAATATAAAACATGAAAATAAAATTATAGTTTTTAAATTCTATTTTGATACATTAATGAAACTAAAAATAATGTAATTTAGCTAAGGCTTGATGAAATTTAACAGCTGGAATTTATTTAATTTACCTTTTGCACAAACCATCTTTCAGACTAAACCAGTAGCGCACACAGGAACTTTTAAAGGGGAGGGGGGTCCGGGGTCGAAATTTCTTTTGATTTTGTCGATTTTAGGGAACAAAACACAGTAAAAAACTACTTGAATAAATAATTAGCATTAATTAATAAAATTAATCATTAATAATAAATACTTAATTAAATTTTACGTACTATATACTTAGAATTATAATCAATCGGAAAAAAAATCAAGGCCTTTGGGGAGGAGGGTCGGGACCCCCTTGTGTGCGCCACTGGATCAAACCATAACAATTATGTAACGATGTCCATCCGGAACAATGAAACGTTAATCAGGAATATTTTTAAGTTACTACTTTAAATTGTTCTAAATTTTTATTCCTTCTTTTATGCCCTATAAATTAGTACATTAACAGTTACAGTATAGTGTTACTCTAAGAAGGAGGTAGGATTCGAAGCAACCAAACACTTTTTCTGCTTTTAACCTCAAATCTTTAAGAAACATACTCTTACAATAGGTTAAAAATATTCATAAAAGCTTGAAATTTTTATTTTTTAAAATAAAAACTCACTAATTTTAAATAATAGAAAAATGCAATTCAAATTGA
Source organism: Trichonephila inaurata madagascariensis (assembly GCA_019973955.1). Classification (NCBI taxonomy): domain Eukaryota; kingdom Metazoa; phylum Arthropoda; class Arachnida; order Araneae; family Nephilidae; genus Trichonephila; species Trichonephila inaurata. The sequence continues at coordinate 25,495 of BMAV01006491.1, forward strand.
AAAGATTTATTTCAAAGAAATAAAAACAGAAATATATGTAATTCACTTTTATTCTTGCGGACAGTTCTACTTTATTATTATTGTAAAGGTCTATTCAAAACAAGTTATATATATATATAAAAAAAATTTAGTCAGTTCCTACTTCGTTAGAACAACGTACTGGCGCCATGTGTTGCAGCTTGTTGTAAGTTCTACAGAAATTAGGTAAAATAAATTTAAAATTAAAAAGTTAAAAAAAATGCATTTGAAGTTGAATGGCTGAATAGAAAGCATTTTATTACGATTGAAAATTTAAAAACAACACACACACATATATAGCTATATATATTAGAGAATGAACTAATAGTAGGAATTGAATAAAATAGTATTAAACATTTCCCTTGTAATGAGAAATTTCTAATGGATATTAAAAATATTTATTTATTCAATCAAAAACAGATTTCATCACTTCTAGAGGTATCATATTTTTCAACCTGCATTAATGTCGAACAACTTGAGAAATTCTTCACGGTCTGTTAAGCATTTAATGTCAACTTCATACCCCAAAATTTTCTTTTGCGAAACTCAAAGACATTAACTATCCTAATACTTCTTTCTGTCGATATAAACAAAGCTAAAGCCACTACTTACACTACTATAAATAGCCCAATATTAGAAACTTCCGTTGCATCAATATGAGGACTATGCATGACAAGGTAACGAGAATGCATTTGTTGGCGTTAATTTAGAACACCTGTTACTTGGACCTTAATTATAAGATGCATAAGAGATGGAAGAGATGAAACAAATAAAGTGGAAGTATCTATTCCGAAGAAAATAGTTGCGTTCCGAATAGTAAATGAATCTATTTTTGTTAGTAATAGAAGTTGGTAGGAATTAGTGATGCGCTCTGCCTGGCAGGTTACATTAATAATGTGAATAATTTATTTAGCAATAGAAATCAGTTTATTTGTGGCATTAATTTTTAAAATGTGGTTTATGAGTCAGATAAAAAACAATTCTTTATTTATTTACTAGTGCTTCTGTTACACATACACAGTCTACAATATAAATTTATATTGAATCTCATTCTTGTAATACTGTTGAACTTAAAATCCGTGGACATTTGTAACAATGTTTATATAGACTCTTCATAAAATGTCTGTGAGGCCGCAGTAGTCTGGTGGTCTCAATCATAGACTCCTGTCAAAAGTTCGAGCCAAGCGCCCTTGAAGACGTGGGGTGATTCACGTCAAATCTGTCTGGTCTCGAACGTCTTCCCGTTGATGTGGTGTGGAAGTTAGGAGAGGGGTGCCAGCTCAGGTGTCGTCCTCGTCACATGCTCATGATTCATAATTACGAGGTCCGTCGCCAAAAGCCCTCACTTAGCTGAATAAGACGACGTTAATATTCCCTCACTCATAGAAAGTCTGAAATATTTCTGTGTTTTTCTTCACTGAAATATGGATCGGGTTAACTTTTCTAAAAACTGTAACTTCTGTTGATAAGTTATAACTAAAATTACATTTGCTTCAATTATTGGTTTCTAGATGCTTCAGTTATATAGGAAGAAGAATAACATCTCTCCAATCATAAGAGCACGCGTAAAGAACCCCATGCAATATCCTTTGTTGATTGGTTATTACAGAAATCACATGACTTCTACTATTGGTTTCCTAACGTACCAATTAGGAAAAAGAATATCACCACCAGTCATAAGAACACGTGAGAAGCGCGCTATACGATATCCGTTGTCGATTGGTTGTAACTGAAATCACATGACTTAGTAATAGGTTTCTGGACGTACCAATTAGGAAAACGAGTAGCACCTGCAGTTCTATGAAATCCGCTGAGGGCTTGCTTGACAGCTCTAAATTTACTGCTTCATTTTGTTTAAGCTTGGATCTTGCCCTTGAAATCTACATGCAGGGAATGCATTCCGTTTGTCCCACGGTTCAGCTCAGTGAATGTGAATAGCTTCATCGAAATCCGTTCTTTAAATGAGGTACGATCTTTAAATTATCAAAACACGTGTGTCTATGATCTACTTGAAGTTTTAAAAGTGTATGAATGGAAAATAAAGGAAATAATATAATAACTCGCAGAAAAGTTAAAAATGTAAAACAATTTCAATCTCGAAGGTACATCATAGCAATAAATTTCTTTATTTGTAGAAAGTCTAGGTATGGCTATCAATTTTTACTAATAATAAATGTCTGAATATTTTCTAAATACTTTGATAATTCATTCTTTTAAATTAAAAAAGGAAATCAGATAATATTTTAACGAGAGAGTTTTAATTGAGAAAAAAATTAAGAGTTACTCCAAAGTTATTTTTATCTTCCTCAAAAGAGAGGTGGAAATGGTAATGAAAAGTTAAGTTTCTGATTCTGTGACTTTTTACTCATACATCAATAGTCATTAATTAAAATAAAAAGTCGTAAGGTAAAAATTACTTTCGAGAAAAAATTTTCACTAAAAGAATAATAACGTGACTATACGGCAAAAACTAATAATAGGAAAAAACACTATTAGATTTATCAAAGATATACATGTTTTGCATATTTTCGTAAGTGCAATAAAATAGAAATTTTAATATTGTTCCTGGCATAATTATATAAAAGGTAAAGTTTTGGTGTGTTGTGTGTTTCAAACAATAATACAAAACCCTGGCCGTACATACAAATAATGCATTCCCCCTTTTAAAACCAGTTTTATTATAATTTTATCAGAGTAAATATATTTAAGGATTAGAAAATTACTCTGCAATTCATTTGTTAATACATCAGTGTAGTTTCCTTTTGAGGTAATGGCTGTATATTATTTTATATAAATAATACCATAAAAAATGCTACTTATTTCGGTAAATAAATTAATGTGCGACCGTATTTTTCTGAACAAAACATTTGCAATATCTTTTTCAAAGCTTTAGTAATAAAACTTCTAAGCACAAGTTATGTAATTACTCATAGAATCCTCCCATCGGCTTGCGTAGAAAATTCAGTTTTATTTCGTATTGAATCTTGTAACAATCTTGATGTAAAAGACTCACCTGATAAGAAGAAACACTTTTTGTTCAGTTTTTCATTTAAATCATTTTGTATTTTTGTTGAATGAAATTTGTTTGCGAAAGGAAATGCAAAACGCTTTAGTAAAAAAGAAAATAACTTCTGAATAAAACAGAAGAAAAAAAAAACTGAATACTGTTATAATTTTCCAACAGTGTGACTTTCCTTTTTTAAATGTAATACTGGTTGAGTTCTCGACATTGAATAATATGGGTATGAATAAAATATTTGTGTAAAATATTTAAGTACATTTCTTTCAACAGACCAATTGTAGAAAACAATTTTAAATTATTTTCTATCTTTAATATCCAGGAAATGTAATATAAATTTAGGCAAAAAAGTATTTTTTGGTTCAGAATTATATGGAACACACAACATTCTAAGAAGTGTGGATTCGAAAAGGAAAAAATATGGTTTTTACAAATAAGTAGGCGATGTTAATTGTAAAAAGTTTCATTTAGTTTGTCTGCCATGTTACTTATAAAAATAAGAACAAATTTCGGTTATTACAGTAACAAACATTAAAAAAAATAATAAGTGAAGTAATAAATTTCAATATATGTGTGATCACAGAGAGAAGTACAGTGATAAAGAAGATATATGAAAATGAAGACCGTATAACATGTCGTCATATATATATGTGTGTGTGTCCCCAAATGCTTGTCATACATTGCTTATCATTTTTATTATTGAAAAATCGTTTTATCTGAATTTGAATAGATATATTACTAAAAAACAAGCTGAAGCACCCGTTCTTCTCACGGGTTAATTTTTTTTAAATAAAAAAAAATATCATTTTTGATATAACAGCTGAATTGTAAGGAAAGCAAAACCCCGTACAAAACGATGTATGGAAAAATGTAAAATAACATTTTAATGAAAGCACTTGTTTTTATCTATAACGCCCCTTAAACCCTTGTAACACCCCTTGAGTCATTTCCTCAAATACCCTTTTGTAGCAGGTCTCTGCTTCATGAAAGGAAGGAGAATGCGAAATTTCAAGTCTGTAGATCTAATAGTTCAAAATCAGAAATATCTATCTACTATGTCCCTTGGGGGGTAAAATTTCGCAAATCCCCTTTTGTAGCATATCTCTACAATAAGAAAGGAACGCGTCTACAAAATTTCAAGTCTGTAGGTCTTATAAAATAATAATAATAATAATAAAAACAGAAATATTTATATATAACCCCTCCTTAACCCCTCCCAATGCACCTTGAGGTCAATTCTTGCAAAACCCTCTTTGTAGCGTATCTCGGTTCCATGAAAGGAACGCGTCTGCTGAATTTCATGTCTACATGTCTAACAGTTCAGAAACGGGAATATTTATCTACAATGCCCCTTAAGCCCTCGTAATGCCCCTTGAGGGTCATTTCAGGTAAAAACGGAAAACTTCTTGGATTGGGGATAGAGGTTACCACTACCAGGACTCAGCTTCCTTTTATAATATATATTGATTAGCAGTAGCGCATACAGGAATTTTTCAAGGGGGGTTCCGGGGTTGAAAGTTCACCATTCTTGTATCATGCTAGTTTTGATTTTGTCAATTTTCAGGAACAAAACACAGTAAAAAACTAATTATTGAATACATAATTAGCATTAATTAATAAAATTAATCATTAATAGAAATATATTTAATTAAATTTTACGTATTATATACTTAGAATTATAACCAATCGGAAAAAAATCAAGGGCTTTGGAGGGGGGGTCCGGCCCTCCAGGACCACCCCCCTTGTGTGCGCCACTGTTGATTAGTAATTTTAGTTTTTTTTCCCCCAATTTCTATTTATTTACTATACCAGTTCATGTATTTTACTGAAATATTGATTGAAAATTAATTTCCAAAAGAATTGTACTTTTTGAATGATGCAATAATGACGGTTTTTTTTTAAAATGAGTAGTTAAAATCCGTCCTTACAAAGACTCTTTTTTTTACTTTTTGAATTTCAATTTTTGTTCAGCAATTAATGAAGAAGAAAAAAAAAACGTACATTGTAAAAATTTAATCTGAATTAAGAAACAGGAAAAAAAAAAATTAGTAATGAAGCATGCTGATGGGTGAAATTTCGTTAGACATTTTGTTCCTTCTTATTAAAAATTGATGAAATATACGAAAAAGGAAACTAAGTCTGTATTTTAGGATTTTAATATTAATTAAACTATGTTTTGGAATTCCTTTTTCTCAAATGAATATATTGATACCGTGGTATGTATTTGTGCAAAATTTCCCACCTTAAAGACAAAAATACATACAACAAAAATATAGTTGGTTGCTTTTGTAAAGTAATAGATAATGCTGATGTGCGAGCAATCGTTTCAATGTATCATTTCTCGTACTTAAGCCCATTCAATCTATTCCGAACAGCCCTGATCAATCTTCAAGAGCTGCTAAAGCTTCCGGTGCCCAGGAATGTCCAGTATGTGTTCCGCAAGACGGACCAGCGAGGATTCCGGGACGTTCTGAGGGACATCAAAGGCCGCGGCATCTACAGCATTGTAGTGGACACCAAGCCGGACAATCTGCCTCATCTGCTCAAAGCTGTAAGTCAACCATTTCTCACACATAAAGAAAACGCTGTTGTTAGGTAAAATAGGCACTTGTTAGTATTTTGCAATCATGAAGAAATGAAAAAAATATTAGTTCTTTTTGTATCGGAAAATAAACTAAATCGTGAAAAAGGAGAAATAACATGTTACTATTTAAGTTTTAATTAAGTTATCAAAATAAGTAAGATATACAATTAATTGAAGCTATTTATATTAACACAAATATAAAACATTTGATTATTATCTAGTTATGGGATTGATATTATTTATTCTAAGAGATTAAATTAAGCTTAAAAATACTTGATTCTGTACAATATTTCGTAGTGATTTATTTATATAGGCACTAATAGATTGACCCAAATTTATCAAATATTTGCTTAAATGTTAATAGATTTCAATGATGTGAGTTAATTCTGAATTTGCCAAATAATTGCGTCAAAAAATTATTTTAATAAATAGGTTCGAAACAAAATTCTTTGTTATTGGTCCAGGGTTGTTGTTGTTGTGACTGATGCCACCTGCCTGACGAAGTCAGATCGAGACCCGCGAAATTCATCGCGGCTAAGGGCTAGAATTTTTACGCCTGTCGTTATCCTTAGCTTTGAGCCCCATGCAGGTGACAGTAATATTTGGCTCGGTTCCACCCCAATTTAGAGGGAGAAAACCCTGGGGGTGGTCAGGGGCTTCCCACCTCTCTTCCCCTTCCACCAACCACACGAGAGGACTTGTGGCTAGACGGTCCAGTAGATTGAGTAACTTGAACAAAATACCGATTTCGCATACATTAAGTTCTAGAATTAGCTTTAGTTGAGATATTTCTGTGCTATAGTTGCACATATTAGAAGAAAAATTACTTTTTATAAAATTTTTCACACTTAGATTTTGAAGAAGAGATCTACATAGAGGTTAAAATTTAAAATCGAGCTGAGAAATTCAACAATATTTTCACACACATATTTTGCTTCTTCATCATGTTCCTTAAAAATCTTACATCCTCGAGTTTTCATTTTATGTTCTTAAATGTTAAGCAAAAAGTAATTTTTTCTTCATTTTTTTGTCAAAAAATTCCATTTAAATAATTTACATTGTAACAATATTTATAAGTCCAATAATTTTATTTGTATATTCCAATTCAGCTGACACTAGTGGCGCACACAGGAAGTTTTAAGGGAGGGGAAGTCCAGCATTCTCTTATCATACCCCAATACGCCACCCAACATATTCTTTTGATTTTATCGACTGTCGGGAACAAAAAAATAAATTATTGAGTGAATAATTAGAATTAATTGATAAAGCAAATTATTAATAGCAGATACTTAATTAAATTTTGCGTACTATGATAGTCAGTCAAAAATATTTGGGACAATGGGGAGGGCATGGAATTGGGGACTTGTGTGCGCTACTGGGTAACATATATAAAAAATATTCATTTGTACACTTTTTTCAAAATCACGATTTTCCGAAGGTATTCAGTTACCTAAAAATTAAAAATTTTAACAAAACTAAAATTTCTATAAATAATATTCTAAGAAACATTTATTCAGTATATTTTTCTACCGCAAAATTCCCTTTCGGAAATAAGATCGCGAAGCTACATCGGAAATGAATTCCCTGCGAAAACACAAACAATGAGATTTATTTCCTTAATCAGTTTAATTATTCGATGGTCCTTCACTTTCTCTTCGTTACTTTTCCTTTCCAAAGACAATATTGATGCTTAGCTGGCCGAAATCTGTGCTAATTGCACTGCGTAGAAAAATCTATGTTCTCGTTACGGCTGCATTATAAGAAAATTACCTTTAATTCAAGTTCTGGTTTAAAACAAGTCTCGTTTAGCAAATGATGTACTTATCCAGCTCATTTTTCACACCTTGTATTAGCAGTTTAAGGTGTGTTTTAATTATTTGTAAGCTAAGCATTTTGTTCAGTAGGATGTAAAGAAAATGCCTTGGAAATAATTGTTGTTTAAATTGTATTACGCTTGGCATATACGACTTTTGTACATACAATTTACTCAATTTTTTTTTATATTGTTAAAAAATCAACAACTGAAGTGAACTGTATATTATTTTTTTTAAAAAAAAAAATAGATAAATAAAGATTCTTTGCATTTCTTCCCTAAAAATTATATTTTCCTTCTATTGTCTTAATTTAATTTTATAATATGTGTGTTTTTTTCTAACTAGATCAAAAACTGAGTTATTATGAAGAATTAAATTTTTGTTTCCTCCATGAGATTCTAAAAGGTTTTCTTTTTCAAAATTATCTTACGTTTCTTTTAATTTTAATAATTATAAAACAAAGCAGATAATTTTTTAAAGAAAAACTCATTCTTACGTACAGGATGCAAATTTAATCTAATTTGCTAAATTAGGGATTGTAGTAAACACACGAAAATCACATGCATAATATAATCAAATAAACTACAAGATTTAAGATAGTTATTACGCAGCCTCCCGCCTTTTCTAGAGTAAATTTTCCTTTAATGATGTCTTCCTCTTAGTTCATCAAAACATTGTACAATGTTTGAATATATTTTTCGGAGAAAAGTCACATAAAAATAATTCTTTAGTTAAATTATTGAATTAAACATTTTAATAATGCAATGATGTTGTCGAAATGAAAGAAATAATGTACTTACTGTAATGTGGTAGTCATTAGTAATTAAAAAAATGAAGAAATAGGAGGAAAATTAATTATTAAAACTGAAATATTCATAGATACAGTAAATCTTTAAATGTACACATTTATATAATTATTGATTAAAAAAACTTCCTAATTATCTAAAAAATATATTGCCATAACCTCAATTATATAAATTTGAAAAGTCAAAATATTTGTATGTGTACTAAAAAAAAATTATATATTCATTGACAAATTATTAGAACTTGCATTACTGTTATGTTAAAGCTTGTAGTGAATTAATATTATTTTAGAGACACACACATTCAAATGTGAATATTTTTGTTTTATTTTCCAAATGTCTAGACATAATTCTAGACACATTCTTATTTTATATTGCAGATTCTGCAGGTGCAAATGAATGATTACAAGTACTATTATCATTTTACTACTTTGGTAAGTACAAGTTAATAATATTGAATTTATTTCCTAACTTATATAGATTGCATGTTTTATGTATATATCAGGGGCGGAGTTACGGCTGTATCATTGATACGGGGCCTCCTATCTTCAGGAGCCACAAAATGTGTAAGAAAAAAATCACAGAATATTGAGAGCCTACCAAAAAGGCCCGCCAAGGAATTTTGATACGGGGTTGGTTATATGTAATATAATACGCAATATATTCATTATAAAAAAGGTCCATTTTAAGAAGGTGTTTTCCTGATTATGTCTCTTTGAAAAAATACAATTAATGTTAAATTAACTTTAAATTAATAAGAATATGAAGATATATATATTAAATAGTTCGTTATATTTAACAAATAAGACAATTAAAATTCTAAAAAAAGAAAAAAAAAAAGAAAAAAACTCGAAAAAACATTTTAAAACTTTTTTATTTAAAGGTATACACTCGGTTAAAATTGTTTTATGTTCCTTTAGCTTCTTTCTAAAAAAAATTATTTATGTTTTTAAATACTTCATTAAACCAATATTTTAAAAACATTATTTTCTTAACCCTTACAAATATATGTAGAGATTTTTTTTTTAACAAATCCCATTATGCGCTAAAATTACTTTTGCTTTATTTTATGCAATTTCTTGTATAGAAATTATTTTTAGTTATATTGATTTCAACGATGAATAGACACTTTGCATTGTTTTGCTTGGAGAAGCTCTATTCTAAATAAAAATAAGTGTATTGATACTCAGATTGCATACTTAAAGTAATTAAAGTACAATGGAATATATTTATCTTTAAATAATAGACAAAATTAAGTTCTTAAGTAGAATGTGTTTGGCTTCACAAAGATTGTTCTTTATAAATTACAAAAACATACACTTTTTTTTGTATAAAAAACTCAAAACATGCGGAAATATATTAACAAGTGGAATCATCATCTATTCGGCATATAAACAAGAATACAAAATGTACTTAAAAAATAGCATTACTTCAGATCTTGATTAATTGTGAAGGGTTTTGCTTAAATAAAATTGTCCCTTTTTTCTATAAATTATCTTAAATCCCATATGTGATTCAGTATAAAATATCTTTAATTTCATTAAATATATCTAAATTACATTTATCGAAATATCGGGGAAACTGAAAAAAATATGTGATGTATTTAGAGATTAGCAAATATATTCAAATTTCCTCCCCTCATTTTCATTAAAAATTACCATTCGTTTGAAATATCGTCAAATATTTCCCTGGTTTTATTATTTCTTCATATAAATATTGATTATGTAACTACTTTCTGCTTAGTGGGTAATTTATACGAAGACCCAATTGATAAATATTTGGCATTGGGCTGCGTAATAATTCTACACATGTTCACTTAAGTTCAATTCTTCGAAAAAAACTTGAACTAAAAAACTTCAATTGCTATTCTTCAATTGAAAAATTGAATTCACTTCATTTTAAAGAAAATCTATTAAAGGCACATTTATTCTAATAAATAAACTATTTTCCATTGTTTTATTAAGAATAATCCTTTTCTACACTGACAAAACACCTAAAACTTTTAGAATTCCTTAACTTTATATGAACAATTACATCCATGAGATTTCAACATGGCATCAACGGCATTCAACAACTGCATCGAACTGTTGGAAATACTATTCCTCACTCAACACATCGATCCCTCGAAACCACTTTTGTTTTCTCAGCAAAGATAAGATCCCCCGCCCCCGAGCGATAACTGCTTCTCTTATATCAGCAAACAATATGAAGACTCATAAGATGGGCGAGGAAAAAAATGGCGAAATTTCTGCAACCAGGGAAGATTATAAATCACATAAAAGCCCGAGCGTATTACATTACGTTCTTTGTCTTTATCTGTCAATCTTTCTTCCTTCTCTTTTTTCCCGTTACAGTATAAGCTCTCCTCTTTCCTTTGCTGTGTGCAGGATGGGACAATATATTTTACTTCCGTCTCTCTCCTGTGACGTACCCTTCAATACATAAACAAATAAAAATCACTTCCTTTGGATGTAGTCCGTTTCCTGTAGTGTGTGAAATATTAGTTTTCGTGATAACTTGTGATTATATCTTATTCAATCAATCTTCAGGAGTATGGTAATTGATTGGTGTGTACTTTTTACTGTTTATTCCTGATTGTTATTTCGTTTGTAATAGCTTTTTGATTTTGTAATGATACTGTTTCCTAAGCAATGTAGTGTTTCAAAAATAGTATACTTTTTACTATTTGTTTCTATACTTTGCATATTTAGATGAAAGATATAGTCACTAAATTTAATTGCAAGAAATAAAATTTGTGAGAGCTATTCATTCAATTTCATTTATAAATATCTTATATAATTTATCTCTCTATATTACTTACTTGTCTTTCTGATTCTTCATCACTCTCTCATACAAATGTTTTCTTTAATACATTTTTTTTTAAAAAAAATAAGTTTGCTCGGAAAAATTTCAAATTGAAAAATTACAGAATACAAGCTTAAATACAAGGTGTCCGGGCTAAAAGTATCCAAAAGTAATGGCTTATCATTACAGAACTACCCACCAGAATGTAATAAAATGTTCATCCGTGAATTGGAAAGCCGTCCGAGATTTGTTGGGTCTAATCCGATTGGCCGCACTTGCGCGTATTATTCAGCAATCGCAGACGATAAACTTTTCACACTGACTTCATTAGTAAAGATACAGATGCCACAGTTAAAGATGCAGAGCGTACTTTGGTTAAAGGAATTTAAATCAGTCATGCGTGTAGAGCGAAATGTCCAAACAGCATGGAAAGTGGACCCTCCGACTTCAAAATCTATCCACCAATGGGAAAGAACTTTAAAGAAGACAGAAATTTTGATATCTCAAAAACACTGGCAAGTATTCGTAAGTTTTCATGATAGAAGACACTGTGCGGGATTCATTTTGTAGGAGTCCTGATAAGTCTATTAGGCAAGCCAGTAACGACATTCATTCCTGTCTGTTCCAACACGTATGACTTGTTTAATAATACACCGAAATATATAACGTTGTAATGATCTCACTCAGTTCTAGGCTAACTATTTATTTCAACATGAAAATCATCAAAATCATAAATAAAAGGGTATATTCTAATTACAGTTCAATATCACTTTCGATCGAGTCTCTTTCGCACTCTCTTCCGTTCCTGGATTTACCCAGCCAGGAGACCGCTGTACTTCGCGGGCTCGTTCGTAATCAGTTCGAGTCTCTTCCGTTCTCTCTCCGGTTTTCTCGATCTTTCAAGCCAGGAGACCGCTGTACTTCGCGGGCTCGTTATCGCTCTTCCTATCGCTCAAGGGACGTCCGAACCGCTCCCTTCAAAGATCCAGGCCTCTTCTCGTCCGGACTCTCTCGCCCGTTTTATAGCATTTCTTTTTCCTCGTCATCCACCGCTCATTTCTTTGTCGGCCTCAGTCCCCCCGGGGTCTGCTGCCGCCTTCCGGTCTCGGATTCTCTTGATCTCATACATCTCTGCCTCGCCCAATTCGGTCGTTTCCGCTAGTCCTAAAGAGACGCCAAGGCTGGGTGTACAGTTGTATGTTCTCCGACGCGACGGTGCCTACGAGTTCTGGGAAAATAAACACACAATGATAAGGCGCCCCTTTTTGACAGTCCGGTCAGCTGGGCAAAAAAGGTGCCGAAACTCGACCACCCAGCTACGAAATTCCTTCCCAGCAATTTGGGAACTTCTTGGAATTTTCGCAGATTCCGTCGGCAAGGGATCTGTTGGAAAAATAGGGGAAAGAGGTATGCTTCGTCACAATGTGTACCGTAAAATCCGGAGTATAACACTCACTTTTAACATAAAAAATAAAATCAAAATTTACGGATACATGTTATACACTGGATATAAAAGTGAGAGCTTAAAAATAATAAAAAATGAGCTTAAAAAAATTGGACATTCATATAAATCGAAATACTGTTTAATTAAAAGAAGTGACGTTCCTAATAAACGTAAGGGATTGTAATTCTAGAAGTAAGCTATTTTTCTAAGTTGGGGATAATACATCGAATAAATGACTTCGAAATATAAGAGTATTACACACGTATATTATTTCAGGTTTCTTCGTAAAAAAGGGGGTGCGCATTATATGGTGAATCTAATTAAAAATTTAAACAAACGAAGCTTGAAATTATAGATGTGCGTTGCACCCCGGATCTTACGGTAAGTTATAAGAATTAAAAATAAACACACATTTTTTTTAAATCAAATATATGGTATTTATGTATATAAAGCATTTTTGTACATCTATCACTTTTGCTTTAAAGAATTTGAAAGAAACTTCATTTTCTTCTTGGACAAAAAAGAAATTAACTTATCAAGTAAAATAATATAGTATCAAGTTCAATTCCTAAGATTGAATCTAAAATGAAAGTATAAAAAACATAAGCTCAAGAGAAAGGATTTCATATTAAAGTTTTTCACTTGAATGTTAAGGAGGATGTAAAAAATAAACAAATACTTCTGTACTTTTTTAACAATGAAAAGAAACGTCTTCCTTTATAGTGACCAAAATGGAGCATATCTACAATTTTTCATCAAGTTAATTAAGTTTTAATTTTTATTCTAAAATTCAAGACAATTCCCTGGATTCTTGCAATACTATTTATATATACGTGGAACACAATGAATAAAAAACGTTTTATCAACGTTTTATCACTCTAAAAATATTATAAAACATAAATTATAGAAATACAGTATTATAGAGTTGTACATCTTTAAAGTTCTGTTAAACTTAAAGTTAAAATGTAAATAATAAAATAGATAAAAATAAAGATTTTGATAATAATGTTGTTGACATAAAATGACTGTATGTAGCAGATTTTAAAGTATACATTATGAATTCTAAAAATAAAATTATGTTGTCTGGCAATGTATTTTTGGGGGAGAAGGGGGGGGAGGTAAACTCTTAATTTTCAATAAAAAATAATCGACCTAAATTAACTAAATAATAGTATGAACTATTATACTTCTTTTTATTTAACACAACTATGTTAAAATTTCTCACTTTATGAAGGAATTACAACAAACTTAATTGTAAGAAAAAGAGATAGAATGAGATATAAGGAGATGCTAATCAAACACATGCATCTTTTTATTCCTTCCTACAATAAACTCTTCTCTCTACACCTGAATATACAAATCCACCATAATTCAGGATCTTGTATTATATAAATCGTACGTATAAATTGAACATAAGAAATTTAATGTCTCTTTTAACCTTACCTTCAAAATATATATGAGAGAAATTTTACAATAAACTAGAAGAGGAAATTCACCTTTACTGATTTAAGAGAATGGATTTCTAGAAATTAAGTTGACCCTGAAAAAATAGAAGGATATAAAATACTTCTCTTGAAATAACACAATAAAAATCTAAGTGAACTTTTAAAATGTTAATAGAAAAGATTCACTTTAATTATGTATAAATGTAATCATTATGTATTTTCGATTCTTGACTTATATATATGTAATTTTTTTATTCACTTTTTATTTTAATACTGCGTACGAATTTTTGGTGAATATTTTCAAATAATTCATTTGATTTGTACTCCTAATTCACATAAATTAATATCTTTACATATATTATTTCGAACATTCATATTTTTAATCATTAAATTTTAAAAATTAGGTAATTATCAAATGTATAATAATTCCTATATATTTTGGAGGTAAATATTCTACAAAAAAACCTTTAAAAAATTATATACATTCCAAGCATAGCTACTGTTTTAAATTTATTAGGTTGCCCAGTATGAAATGGAGCAAAAAATGCACATAATTGAATTCGATTTTAAAATGATCAGTTAATTTTTTTTATGACTGAAATATGCGTTAACGAGAAGAAAAGATGTACCGTTCACGCGAAAAACAAATTATGCCGAAATACGGTGTCTAAATGAGATTTTATGAAATAAAATATGAACTTTGTTCCATTTCATACTTGACAACCTAATGTATATATCTTTTTCTGATTTGAAATTTCATTTTTGTATCACAAACATTAATGTTCTAAAAGCTGTAATGAGTGCAAAATGAAGAATCATTTTATGTGGAACACAAATTAATTCAGCTATATTTATACAGGGTGTTGCCGAATTCTACCAACAAATTTAGAGGGGTGATATCAGGCAGTATGGAGACGACAAATCACCATAGAGCATGGCGTCGAAACCAATTTAGTCGGGGTAATTCGCAAAAACAATTTTTAAGGGTGGGGTGAAGAGTGGAATGTAAAGGAACAATAAAACGTAAGAAATACCTTTATTACACATAAAGAAGGATTACAATGCGAACATTGGATCACCGTTTGACGTCAGAAGTGAAAGGACAAGCGATTGTTGCCGGAATTGTTCAATTTTGCGGTCACTTAGGTCATAGCACAGACGCCGCCGAGGGACGAAGGGCTGTCTGGCGCCTTCAAACAAATTTGGTGAGTTAGCGATGTCAAATGAAGCGATGATGATCCGTGTCGTGAGAAAAGCGATTTCAGTCGACCCCAAAGGAAGCAATCCAAGGGATGGAGGTCCGGGGAGAGTGGAGGCCAAGCAATATGTCCTCCTCGTCTAATCTACCTCCCGAAATATTTACACATGGAGGTGAGTACGCAGTGCAATGAAAATGTACTGATACACCATCATGCATGAACCACTTGTTCTGGTACACAATGGCCGGTATTCCGTGCAGCAACTCAGGGAGGACATGCTGAAGGAAGACTTGTTATTTTGTGGCATTGAGGCGTTCGGGCAGTAGTTACGGTCCCAAAAGATGATCACCCAGAATTTGTCACTATATTTCTTATAATAAGAAACTTTACAATTTTCAAATTTAATTATAATAAATTAACGATGTAGATGAAGAACACAACTGATGATGAATAAATGATTTATAAAATTGATGATAAAACAATGTTACACAATTTTTTTTCTTTGATGACGAATAGATCACAATTGATGATGAATAAATGATGAAGAACACAATTACTTGTAGCATGGTAATTATTAATCCAACAGGTTCAGTTCATCAAGATTTTACATCATTTAGTTTAGTAATATTAACATATGAAACATTGAATTCTCTTATTTAAAATAAGTTTTTATATTCAAAATATGTTTTAAGTATTAATTTATCTATTTCCAAAACTTAAACAAGAACTTCATTAAAGATAAGTAATTCATTCAAAGGAAAGAAAAGCATTTACGTTTCAATCATCTCTTAGTTGTATACGAAACAATTTAAAGTTTAAAGTATTCTACATTTCTTTTTAATCGAAACTTTCATAAGATAAAGAGTATTTTAATAATAAATTAGAACGTTGATATATATATATATAAAGTGTCTAATTGATAAGATGTCTCTTCTTTGCAAAGAATGAAAATTAGATTTTCTTCTTATAACACTTACTCCGCCTCTTCTGTTTCATATTCGACAAGTCTCTGTTAAATATTTGAATGCTTTTAAGACTAATGCTTTTAGAGAGAGAAAGGAAATATTACTTAAGAGTAAAAAAAAAGCATCTTCCTGAAGAATGTTGAGATAGATAATTGAAGTGTCAGGTGAAAACCTGTCGCGTTTAGAAATGTATGCACATTTTACGATATGTATCTATGGTGGAGTAAATTGCTTGACGAAATAAATAGAATGAAAGCTTAAAGAAATGAAACAGTAGGGAATTCATTGTCTACGATGCATAGTTCGCATAGCACAATTAAAAAATCTTTTATTGAGAGTTGAGTTTCGGGAAGTATAAATGAATTTATAATTATTATAATTATAATTTTTTTTGTAATTATTGATATTTAGATCGTATTAATATTTAAGGGAAATTTATATAACTGCGAATAAAATAGAGCAAAAATAGATTGCATAATTTCCATTTACTTCGAAACATTAATCTTTTTTTTTTAGCTCATGTAAATCTTTATTTTAGAGCATTCACTCTGCCGATTTGTAATTGTATACAGATTTAGATAGAAGACATACATTTTAATGTATAATATAAGAATAAATCTTATAATTTAAGAATGATAATATAAAAATGATATTGTAATAATGACTATAAAGGACGATGAGTTGCTGATCACCTTAAAAGAAATATCATTATCTTAAAGAACTAAAATTGTCAAAAACAGCATTTCTCAATATGATATTTACAATTCTTATGAAAAATTATTACTTTTTGAAACAAATTTGTTCAATGCTAAACTAAAATTTCTCGTTTTGCCTTAAAGAATATACAAGGGTGTTTTTAACTTGCCTTTTTTTCACGTTATATATGTGGGAATCCAACCGAAATCTTCCAAAAAGATTGAATTCTTCAGATGGCGGGGTTTTTATGGCGTGGTCTAGGGTTTTTAGGGTGTGTTAGTTAATTTTGAAATAAAATAGACAACATAGTTCAAGAAAGAAACTAGTTGAAAACTAAATAATTTATTAAGAATTATAGGGGAGTATTTACATGGGGAATATTTCAAAAGAATAGGAAAGTTAGATAAGCATATTTCGGAAGAATAGGAAAGTTAGATCACATTACTTTAAGGGAGGCAATTGAGATTAAATAGAATTCATTATGGTGCTATTAAGACTTACCGCCTGGCGCGGACGAATGATAGAACTCGTTATGGTACTATTAAGATTTACCGCCTGGCGCGGACGAAAGTGCGCTGACGCGCGAAACACGACTTCTCTCGACGAATGTTAGTGGGCCTCTGGCGAAAAAGGTTCATGTCGGCGTTTTTAAGAAGAACGCTAGATGGCGTTGATGTGGAATACTGTTTTGATTAGAATTGCCGACCTCGGTAAATGTGATATGATCTAACTTCTTACAAATGGAATATTCTACATATATTCTTCCCAAAATTTTTCGTTCCGTTTGGAAAAAGATCCTAGTACTTGTGGATTTTTTTGTTCTGTGTGTTGAGTTTTTTTTTACATAATCCTTTATTAAAAACATAATTTTCTAATGTTTTTATTTTTTTTAATATCTGATATGTACAGGTTGTACAAGAGTATCAGTACAGTGTTGTATATGTACAGTGATTACAAACTTTCAGGTCAGATAGAGTACACCTAGATGGTGGGAAATCACATGGAAATGCATTCCTGCTGCTATAATGAGGGCACCAAGTGAGGTAGTTAGGGCACAGGAAAGACAAGACAAGAATAAGATGAACAAAAAAACATATTTATTATTCTTAGTACAGCAAAAATGCCTGGAAGGTTTTTGTTAGTATATGCCAGTGGTTTCCAAAGTGATCCCTACGGACCCTCAGAGGTCCCCAATATTATTCAGGGGTCTGTGGAAAATTTACATTGATTTGAGGGTCCCTGAACAATGTTACGGGGTCCGTGCAAAATTTAATATAAAATTTTAAAAAATTTGATCCATTTTGCAACTCTATCACTTACACAAGTACCTTTATTGTCCCATTAGTGTCCTTATTTTTTGGCTGCTCTAAGGACAATAAACATGTTTTCCCCTCTTATTCTTGTCCTGGCTTTCTTGTGTTTTGTGTCATCACTAAGGCGCCATGAAAGCGTTTCCGTCCCTGTATTCCTATGTGATTTCCACTGTGTTGGCTTACTCTATCTATACTGATACACATTGCATTTCCAAAACTTTTTCATTCCATTTGAAAGAAGATCCACGTATTTGTGGGTTTGAGTTTTCTGTAACTATTGTATCTCATCCTTCATTTGAGATATAATTTTCTCTCTTTTTTATTTTAAATCTTTTATAACTGATTATATATATATATATATATATATATATATATATGTTGATTAAATTATATAAATAATAATATTGATTACGCATTTTAAATTATCACAGTGTATACTTACGTAGAAATTGTACATACAAAACTCCATTTACGTCTCCTTAGATATTTAGAGCTAATTGGGAACATCTGAAATATGTTTAAAAAAGCAAATTATAGTGAAAAGCGTTTCATTTTCAAATAATAATTTACAAATGTGTCCTACTGTAGTGGTATTTATGATAGTATTTTCAATAAGTATAAGTATTTTTTTGAGGGAGAGAGGGGATATCAGTGAAACCCTGTGAGAGATATCTTAATCTCTATAAATTTACCTTTTTTCTGAAGGGAAGATCAAATTAATTTTGAAAAATTTTGAAAACGAAATACAATTAATTTCTTTTTTAACTGTATAAGTAAATTATGTTGAATATTTGCAAGAAATGTATGTATAAAATTTCAAATTTAATAATTCATGGTAAAATATAAATCAATAAAAATGAATTATATTATGGTAAAATACTTCCCAAACATCAATCACAGATTAATTTTTAAAGGATAATCCATCAAAAACGAAACTTGCAAAGTAATTTCGTAACTTTTCAACTGATCAATTGTTTAAAATAATGTGCGATAAGCACATTTAGTTAATTTATATTTAGTTAATCCATTTTAATTTATTTATTGAAATGTTTCTTGGGAAATTTTAATTTTGATTAAAATATCTCATTAAACTTATTGCAATGGATGTTTTATTTAAAATTTTCTTCTTTTTTATGTTGTACGAAAACTAACAAATGAAAATTCAAAATTATAATTTTCTAATTACTTTTGACTTAATTTAAAATACATACTAATTAATGTATAATTACCTATTGTGTTTTTATTAAACCATTTGTAAAATGCAATTAATAAAATAAGTTGCGTAAGTTGAAATTGATATGATGACTCTTAGACCGTATCGATTATAACAACTGATTTACATGAGCAAAGTTGTTGCTTTTTTTTCCCTTTGATTTTCAACTATGTAGGTTAATTTTGGAACCACTTTTTCCTTATATGTAAAATGTTTTACTTCATTCCATGTATGCGTAGGGAAATTGGGGGGCCTAGCGGAAAAGTTATTAAAGAAGAGTTAAGTACGTGGTAAAAAAAATGAAGGAAAAAAAAGGTTATAAAAGATTTTACATTAGAAAGCGTAATTTGAAAATTTCCGATTTTGACATTTTCCGAATTCCAAAATGAGAATGTGACCAGAAATGCTATCTGCGCAATGTGTGAGAGCCTGCTAAATTAAAAATTCCCATCCTGCCATCTTATGTGACGATGCTGATTAAAATCTTTAATGTCTTCATCGATTTCGAAATTTGATGGAATTCTTTTCTTTGTAATGGGACAGGGAAGAAACTGGAGTGGCACTTAAGATAAATTCCTTTGTCTGTGTATTTTATTCAGTGGAAATAAATGTTAGATTCGAATATTCATGTCGAGAAGATAATCTTCTACAAATGGCTTCCGCTTAGTAAAAGAATACCTTTTTTTTTTCATCAGAATCAAATTCTTATGTGAGAGAAGTCAAATGAAAAAAGCGAATGCTTTTCTCAGAAATGATTGAAAAGAATAAATTATTTTTTTTTAGAAAAAAAATGCAATCGATAATTATAAATTTTTCTGAAAATCAATACGCTTTATAAATCAAGGCATCAAATGCATTGATTAAGGGTGCTATGAAAATGTACTTGAATGAATCTTTTTTAGGTCATTTGAAATACTTTCGACATAATGCTGTTAAATTCATGTTTCTTTAACTTAATCTTACTTGCCATCTTAATTATTTATTTAGGTGTTAACCCTTTTGAAAATTGGTGTTTCTATCAGCAACCGAAATTGAAAATGGGAAATATTTTTACAATGTCCAATTAAAATATAAATTTATTTTGTGATAATTTTGATCTAACAATATGTCTAACAATTATGAAACAAATTTATTCAAAAACTAAAAATTTTAATTATTTTTTTTTTTTTTTAAAGCTGTAATTATACAATTAAACTATAATTATTATGTAACCAAGTATAATTGAAAATATTCACTTTTTCAGAAATGTGTGTTTTATGTTTTAAAAAAATTAATTAAGTTAATTTTCGTACAATAACTATTCTTAGTATATTTATTCATTTTATCTAGATGTACTTATATGGAAACATATGCGATTACTCTTTCGGATTTCTTTTGAATTTGTTTGTATGCTTTAACAGAGAATATAACTTTTTTCAATTATAGTTCCATAAATATAATACGTAAACGTAATGCAACTATTACATCATACGCATAACAATTTGTATTCAAATTATGGTTTTTTAATTGTTTTTTTATTTTTTTAATTTTATTTTATCTTACATTAATATCTTCCTTACGCGTTTTTGTTTAAAAAAAGAAACATGTTTTTATTTGATATTGAATGATTTTTGAAAGTCATTGAACTGTAAGTGAACTACGTACAAAAGAAAGAAGGGAATATAATGGTATAGCAGGTAAATCATGAAGATAACCCTACTACATATAGTTTTTATTGTTAAAGCTAGTTAACCAAGTAAAAATGAAGATAACAATTCCTCCTTCCATTATTGCACAGCAAATACATATACAAAAAAAACATTAATTTAATGATTTCACAAAAATTATAATCAATATAGTCTTTAAAAAAATACGATTTAGAAATAGCTTGAATGAAATAATCATATTTTAAATAGTCATAAAAAAACAGAAAACTTATTATTTTTAATTTATCACATTTTAATTGAAAAAATATGCGTACAAGTATATGTGTGCTCCTAATTCCGCTCACCGAGGAAAAATAACAGATTAGTTTCTAAAAACTGGGAAGAATGATTTTTTTAATTACTTGTCATGTCCTTTTTACAAAACGTTCGTAAAATAAAGTTAAAGAGTAATATTTTATCGAAGCTAAGTTAATACATAAATATTGCCCTGCGACCAGTCTGTCCTGTGTTACAATGCGAAATAGCTGATGATGGCTCCTCTCATGTACGCTATTTGGATTAACCAGCAATGACTCAACGTAACTGCCGTCCACTCAGTACATATGTTACACAGTGGCTTGTGAAAATCCCAGTGCCTATCCACTTCCAAGATCGAATGATCCATTCGTCGTATCTCTACAATTTACTCCGGATCAAATGTGCTTACATCTTTCGTCTTATCCATACAGCGTCAAACTAATACTGGTTGCCATTGCAACACTCCTTTAAGGGTTGAATAACTGGTTACATTTGTTTCCATTAACTTAACCTCCCTCAACATCACATTTCCCAGAAGCAAGTTATCTGCTTTTAATTGGCTTTTAATGCATATACATGTACGATTTTCATTTCACACACACATGTTAAATATCCAATCAATAATTACACATTGATATATTGGTAATATTTTCCATGGTTTTTTAACATTAAGTAATTTATTGTTTTCTTCTTACTTTTGGTTTTTCACTCGTCATTCAACGCGTTTTTAAAAAACCCGAATCTCGAGAGAAGGTGAAGAATATTTTCTCTCACCAAATGGTGCCAGATTTCACAGCCAGAAAATATTTTCAGGACGATATATTAGACATTATTAGACGTTATATTCGAAGTTAATACTTAACCCTTAACTTCCCAATTTTTTAAATTTCTATGAAAAAATTACATTAGCTAGTTCTCAAGTAATATAATAAAAGAGAAAAATATATATAAAAAAATAAAGCAGTTTTAAATTGAATTTGTCATTTTTTGTTTGTTGCGGAAGTGCAGTAAATTGCAAAACTTTTTTTTATTTGAGGATTTTATTATTCATTGTTATAAATTGCTTTAGCCTTACATACAATGAAAATTTTTAAATCAGTTATTGATTTTGTTGTAACAAAATCCTACTTTACACTTTTCGCACTCCAAATCCATAATTTCTCTTGGGAGCGGGTCATCTCCATAGAATTTTATTACTTCTTCATTCAATGAAATGTTTTTATTTTTCCATAAAAATTCTTTGTGACAATATTTTATTATTCTTAAAAAAATTTAAAAAAGGTTCTCTGACTGAAATATTTCTATCTAATTTATTATCATCATCGGATTTTTTTATATTCTGAATTGTATTTTGTGAACCAATACTATTTTCACAGTCGCTATCCAAATCTTCATTAGTTGACACACAATCAGGTAAAAATCAGCATCATCATCAGAATATTCAAGACCATCCTCACTTAATTCACTTAATTTGTCCGAATTATTCATATATCTATTAATTTCATCTTGGGTTAGTATACGCGTTTTGGCCATTTCAAAATGGTAACCAAAGGCCAATGTTGCAGACTTGCAACATATGATTAAAATCAAATTTCTTTCAAACTTTTTCCATTAGAAAATCAAAATTACTTTTAAATGAACATAAAATGCTTAACTTTCTTACCTGGTAATTTATTTCGTCAATAAACAAGAGGAAGCCTGAAATATAATGGATTATTTTATAGCAAAAACACAGTTCTTGAGGCATCAGAAATTTTTATAATTGTTGTGATTTCTGGAAAAAATGTACTTTCCTCTAGTGACAAAATTAGCATGTATTTCGTTGCAGTAAACTTTTTTCTCAGACAAGTGATTTGTAGGTAATTAAAAAAATACTGAGTCTGTTAAATTAAAATAAATCATATGTTGCAGAAATGCAACAGTGGGAAGTTAAGGGTTAAAACGATTCTCAACAAATTTTACCTGGAGAAGGTATTACGTATGTTTACAAATCAATTATAATACATGCATACAATTTATGCTGTTTTTTAAATAAAAGTCTTAAATTTTAATGGTATTTTGCCTGAAAAAAATTGTACAAAAAGTAATATTTAGAACTGTAGCGCACACAGGAATTTTTCAAGTGGTGGGGGGGGGGCCCGGGCAAAAGTCCCCCATTCTTTGTTACAGGCTCATTTCTTTTTTCGGCATTAGGGGGAAA